>OMKZ01014325.1:1844-36209 GCA_900302535.1 Neoniphon sammara
GTGTGTGTGTGTTGCTGTTGCAGGGGCCACCACTGATCCATTTCTGCCTGTGGGACACTGGGAATTACCCATGGCCTTTTGTGTCATGCAGCACCTGTCCTAATAAAGGATACAACACCACCACTTTTGCACTTGACCCAATTTAATCCCCATCTCTCCCTTTCTCAACATTTTTTGTACCTGTCCTTCCCATCTAAGCTACAGCCACACACAGGCTCCCACTGCTGTATTGTATCTTTTTTACATCCTCATCTCTGGAGGAATAAACTTTTCTTAACAGCTAATTAATTAGTCTGTTATGGATCAGTTATTTGTTTTTTGTTCAAATTTATTTTTTTATTGACTGCTTTAAAAGACCAATTGTCTTTTTAGGTTTACAATTTACTGACTGTTTTATTAGGCTTAAACCAGAGAACATATAACAAGCAAGTGATGCTACCACGCCAAATTTATTTCAGAGTAAGATGTGCACCAAAAATAGCAGAGCCACTTCAAGTCCAAATGTTTCAAAATAACTAGATGACATGAAACTTTGGCATTTGCAAGTACATGAACCAAACAGTTAGACCCTGATGGTATGTGCACAATGAAAAGCAAATATTTACAATAGAATTTAGGCGAGTTAGTTACGACAACATCACAGACCACCATTTGAAACAACAACAGTACAAAGACATTTGAAATGCCATGCCTACCAACTTCAGTGAAGTCGTGGTAAGTAAAAAAAAGGGGGTAAACTTTGACACACAGTCATGATCATCATAAGGCAAACAACCTTCAGTAACAAAATATTATTTTTCTTTTTCTTTTTCTATCGAGATATAACTTCCATCAGTTTGATACTACTTACTAAGTTTGTATTATGTGAACTATGAATATAGATCATAAAGATTCAGTGCAGCCCAAAAAGGTGAGTAAGTTGAGGTTCGATGGGTTTACCCTCCACCACACCTCTGACTATCTGAGTGAGATGATTACTGTAGACACACAGAAACAGAACGGAGAAATGTTACAGCAGCCTTCTTATTTACAGTATGACTGCAAGGGGACACAAAGCAATAGTGCAGCATTAAAGTCAATATTCTATTAAGTAGTTGTTTTTAGTTAGAGGATAAAATATCTACCTGTGCACTGATTGAAACCTCCAAACATCAGACTCCAACTATTATCTGTGTTTCACTGTTTTCGGGTTCTCTCTCCAGGGTGTCTATTTTACGGTACATTATCAGCTCACAGTTTTATGATTCCTTGTTAATCATTCATAAGCTTTGAATTATGGGAGTAAAAGTCAAGAAAATAGTATTTTCCTAAAAGGGAAAGATCTAAAATGTAGTTGTAGTTTAATTGATTAATTTTACACCTGTGAATTTAGGTGACAAAGAACAGCAGGCCCACCATCACATGGGAGAGACACAGAAAGGAGAAAATTTGAACGTGGATGCATGTGAGGTGCTGTGGCCGGTGCATATTGTGTATATGTTGCCTGACTTGTGTTATTTAAATGAGCACCATTTCAGCATGTAAATATACTACAAACAACATTTGTAGTACATTTACCACAAACATAGACTGAAATAGACTATCTGTCTGTCTGTCTGTCTGTGGGTTAAGAATGGCTTTGGTTTAAAAATGGCTCATATTTGTTTGTTTATTTATTTAGATAGATAGATAGATAGATAGATAGATAGATAGATAGATAGATAGATAGATAGATTAAAATGATGCTACACAAACATTATAAGGTAAATATAAACCACACATAATATCCTAATAGGATATTTTATGATAATTTGTTGCGCCTGATGATACAACTTTTGCTGCTTTCAGGTGCCATTACAAATGTCGTAATTACGATCATTACACACATGGTAATCCACTAAAATGGTAAATATGAATGGGAAAGTCTCGATTTAACATGATACAAAGTTGCCGCGATGTGATGTTAAGGGCAGTGAGTACAAAAGATGATGGTAAGAGTGATATATTTTACAATAATATGTTATGTCTACTGTCTGTAAACGACTTTAAGTGTTTGTGATATCCTGTTATTTTTACTCGTTGGTTAACTTTCATTTTTGTTTTTTCCACTAATAAAATAAAACATCAATTATGTGCCTAGTCTCCATTTTCTCCCACAGCCAAAACAAGACAGCTGCCGAAGCGGTGCACCACGCAACACAGCCTCGCTTAACTTTGACCTCTCTGCATCATTTTACGTCATTTTGCCGGGAATGTCAGACCACGTGTCTCCCACCGGCTTGCTTGTTCCTCCAATGTGCGATTCATTACTTTCATTCCGAGCTTTAGCGACTAGTCAGGGCAGGGACAGACAGTACTAGCAAGATGGCGGCGCGGTGGGGAGCAGGCGAGGAGATTTTAACTGCCTGCAATATGGATTTTTTCTCTACGGATACACTAGACGAGGTAAGAAGTAACAAGCCACCATGCGTTATTGCCTGATGTTTGATTTCAGTGTCATTTGTTGCGCCTAATGTTTTATAACCATACCAGATGTGTTGTGTACAAGCTGTACACTGCGCATGGAAAAGTGACACGTGGATACAACCGTGTCATTAGCAAACTTGTTAGAAAGTAGTCCAAGATTGTGGATTATTAAAACTCACCCCACGTTTTAATTTTGTTGTAAAATTTAGTCAGTGCCGGATACTTTATCACAAACGTGTCATTTTTGCTTTAACATCAGTATTGATAGCTGGCAAGTATCGCTTGACCGGCTAGTCAGCAAGTTGCTTTTCCCCCTTTTTAAACAGCCAATCTTCTATTCTATTTAAATGACAGCTGTGTCTTATGTTGGTAGTGGGTCTGACATGTCTATCTGTTGCATATTTAATTCCTGCAGTTCGAATCCACGCGCAATCAGCCAGATTATAAGCAAAACGTGTGTGCCGCTCGCCGTGTGACTCACACACGTGGGAATGCAAAGCGCAAGAAACCCAGCCCAACCGTAGTAGCGATGCCATCACTCCCGTGTCGATTTATGCATTTTACAAAACTATGCTGTCTATCGTTTGCTGCTTGTCAGTGGTTGCCAATCTATTATTAATTAGCCGGCCGGATGAAGTGTCTAGGCGTACTGCCAGCACATTGCGGGACCTTGTCATCATTCTTCATGATGATGCGCTGACGGGTGATGGCGACCTCTGATGTTACAAATACCAACACCTGAATCGGTTTGATCATCAGCACTGGCACTGCAAACAGTTTTTTTTTCATTCCTTATCTCATAATGTGGTTCAGTCGTGGTGAATCACATGTGGATGCTTTTACACATGCGCCACAGGCGGCCTTAATTTAACCAGCACCCTCCCGTGGAGCTTTGTTAAAACACGTTTGCAAATGTAAATCTGATTATAATTGCTGCCTATTACTTAATGTATGTTTAGTCTTCATGAGGAAGAAGTAATAGTTCCGGGCATGTGGGCACCACGTTGCGTTTGTTGTAGTGCAGCACGTGGGTTGAGTGTCCTCGGAAGGGGTGAGGCGAGGATCAAACATGTCTGCGTCCTGTGTCCATATGCACTGTATGGACAGAAACACGTGGGTCCCTATGAGATTACTGCTTAGTAAAGTTGTACTGCTTCATGCTATCAGTAGTACTACAAGTTTAATGTACGATTTGCACATTGAAAGCAGTATTGTTACATTATTGCACATCATTCAAACATCAGTCAGTTGAAACAATGTTTCATGGCGTGCAGGCCTACCCCACCTCACGTGTTTGTCGTGGAGTTAAAATCCATAGTAATTCCTATTAGTGGTAGTATTTATGCTACAAAAAGGCATGAGCCCACATCAGTCCAATGCAAGCCCACTTTTTTTAAATCATGTTTGGGTTGCTCTGTGGTTCAGAAAATAATACTTGGAAGGCACTGCAAAAACTTGTCAGTGTTATTAGTTCAGTTTTAGGTACCAGAGCTTCTTTCCCCTCTCCTTTTTAAGTTTATTTAAATGTATTAGTTCATTTTTTATTGTGAGACGTCCTGGTGAACTCTTGCGTGTCCAGTGGATAACACACTGTAGTGTTCTTGTATATTAATGTTGAAAAGAGAATGTTTGTGGTATGTTGTTTTCCTCCATTTCCAAGCTGGAACTAGAAACATGTACCCTCCCTTGTCCTCTGGGGTTTCTTTTTCAGAGTCTCATTCTCAAGTGCCAAATTTTTTTGCTTTGGCCACCAAACACATAACCTAGATTTACCATCTCTTACAGTCCAGGTTTTACTCAAGCTTGCTCTGATTTTACTTGAACAATATTCTTAAGAGTGTTGGTGTATGTCACAAGAATTCTGTTTTGCTACAACAGGTTTTTCTTGTATGTCATATTTGTGCAAATAATCCCCTCTATTAATTACAGTTACTTTGCTTTAGATTCATTTATCTGTTGGGCTCCCTACAGCCACAAAAGGGTAATGCAAATATATGATACAGCTTTATTTCTCAGTCCACCCCACCCCAGCCCGCACCCCCCTGAAAAAGGGCCCAGGCAGTAAAACTGGCCCCCAGAACCAAAATGACCACCACATGCACAAAAATGTATACAGAAGAACCTTCCCCAATACAGACATTCAGTCTGTAAACATGTTAAAACCATTGACTGATACTATGGATACTATGTTTGTTTTAGATTTGGATGCACTCAGGGAAACATGGGGTCCTAATTTGTTTTCACACACGTTGTTCCCATCCACTTTTTGTTCCTAATTGCTAAATGTTTGTTGCGCCTAATGTAAAAGAGCAGTTACGCACTTGAGTGGTTTTGTGTTGATGGTTTTTGGCTCAATGAGTTTTTTTTTATTTTGTCTGCTGAATCATTTGCATATCAAGAATACATTTTTTCTCTCTCTATAGACTGATGGGCTGAGCTCTGGAGAAACTCTGGAAGCCCTTCAAAGCTGCTTAGACCCCTCCATCCTCTCTATGTTTGAGGACACGCCATCTGCAGAGGCAAGATTCATTTCACATAGTTGAACTTAAGCTTACGGTCACTTGAGATAGATTTATGATTTGTAAACATTGTACAGATTTTTGTTTATAGTTAATATTAGTGTGCATTATACATATATTCTAATTTTTATGTATTTATTTAGGCTAAAGGACTGGATGAAGAGAGCGAGGCAACGCTGCTAACTGCCCTGACAGAGATCCTTGATAATGTCGATGATGAAAACCTGTCCCCGTTTGACACACTGCCTGACTCAGACCTGTTGTCAGGTCAGAAGGGCAGGGAGCACTCTCCGGTTAGTGCCCAGCTGTCATGTACACAACTCACAAAGTGCCTCACACATTCCTGCTCATTACAACCCCCATCTGGCCCATGGGGTCAGGTCGGAGTCTCACATAGGCTTTACGAGAGACCTAATCAGCCATGTCTTTGTTTTAAAAGTACATCTTACTGATTGTGTTAAATATGGGAAAATGTGATATTACCCCTGTGTATTCACTTCATTCATTAGGCATAATTAGTTATGCTTTTTTCATCTTCACTCTCTAGCTTAGGAGATTGCTGTGCCTTTCCCGTTCCCCTCCAGAGAAAGACACTATCTGCAGTACAAGACCCTTATCAACTGGAAAGGTATTTCCCCTTGTACACAGTTTATAGATAAAATCTAGTACTGTAGACAGATTTCAAGATGTGATTTGATCTTTATCTCTCTGCACCCAGAGCCTCCCCAGGATACAGGCGGACTCTGCCCAGAGGAGTGATGGGGAGGAGGAGGAAGATGGCTCCCTCACCCTGAGCCCAGTGAGGCAGCCTTCATCTCCGGACAAAGAGCTGCTGGACTGGGGAGGTCTGACCCTCCCTCTTCCTGTCACCCTTGAGCAGGAAGGTGAAGATGGTCTTTCGGTTAGCTTGGGGGACTTGGTCAGGCACATGCACCCATACTGTATGACCATTTGTGTGGAGAATGGAGAGGAGGAACACATGTTACCTGAAGGAGGCATCTTGCTGGAGGTAGTGGATCAAGGCGAACATGGAGAGCCCATCCTGGCCATCCCAGACATGGGCCTCCCCGTCTCCCTGCCGCTACAGGAGCAGCCCTCAGAAACTGAGCAGAAAGTTCCTGATGAAACAGAAAAAGCAACCTCTGACGATTCAGAGCATATAGTTGTTGATGATGAAGATACCACAGCCATTGAGGCTCCAGTGAAAGTTGAAAGCCCTGTGACCTCAGCCCTATGTTTGTCTGTGAAAGATGAGAAAGTCATAAAGAGACCCAAGGAAGAAATAGTGGAGAAAAGCCCTTCACGGAGAAAAAAGAAAAAGAAAAGTAAGAGAGAGCAACAACTGGAAATTGTGGAGGAAGTTCCACCTGTGGAGGGAAGGGTCCTTCGGAGCACCTCAGCAAGGAGAGCCATAGAGGAGTCACCCATGAAGCCTGAAAAAAGGGCAGTCAAAGAAGACAAGAAAAATGTTCCAGTGGTTCCTGTTGCATCAGCTGCTTCCTCTTCAAAACTGAAACTAAATGCATGCCAAACTAAAAAACACTCAGACATCACCACACTAACACTACCCCCTGAAATAGATGTAACAGGATCTATGTCATTTACACAAGACCCATTGCCGTTAAATGCTAGCCCTGAGAGGAGTCAGCCTAATGGTCTACCCACTGCAGCGAATTCCCCACAGCCTGATGAAACGCCAAAACAGTTAGTCCAAACACCAGAGAAGCATGAAGTCTCACCAGCTGCTACCTCTGCAGTCCTTCCTGCCACTGAGGCAGCCCCTGTGGCTTCAGATAGCCACTCACCATCTTCTAGCCCTGTCACATCTCAGATCACATTGCCCCCTGGTGAAGCCCTCCCTCCTGTGGTTCCTCCAGTCCCAGAACACAAGCCCAAACCTCTTAGTCTGGAGGAGTACCGGCGGCTCCGGCAGCAGAAGAAGCCTGCTCCGGTGGAGAAACAAGATGACCACAGCACCAAGTGGCCCAGCCTTCCAGAGCTCCCTAAAGAGCTGCCACCCATCCCCTGCTTACCCGACCCCAGTCCCAGAGACACTCGCCGCCCCGCCCAGTCTGCAAAGAAGGAAGTGGTGGAAGTCAAACCGGCCTGGCAGCCCATGGGGCCTGGTGCCCCACCTACCCCTGAGGCACTATTGGTGCCACCAGCCTACATGGTTGCCTCCACCAGCAAGGCAGCTGCTGCTAATCCGATTCCTAAACCCCAGCCTGAACAGGCATCTGTGCCTCAACCAGTTTCTATTCAGAAACCTTATCAAGCCCAGAATGATTCACCTGCTGCCCCCAGCTTTGTAAAGAATTTAACCCCACAGCCACAGCCCCACCCTCTCCCTGCTAAGTCTTGTGTGTCTCAGAGCTGCGGGTCTGTGTCTTCTTCTCAACCAGCCAATCAGCTCATGCCTCCAGCAGACAGGCAGAGTTCAGCTGCACCCTCAGGAGACAAGGCTGGAGTTATTGAAAGGCCCCACTCTCAGCCTGTATCCCCTCAGTCTGTGGTATTCAGTGAAGTCTCCTCTAAAACCACTACAGAGGCACTTAAACCCACTACAGCCACTGTGTCTACCCACATAGCTACCAGTCCCCCCCAGAAAACCACTGCTGTTGCCCAGAAGGTGCTTCATCTTATTGCTGCTACTTCATTGACAGAATCAGTCACTGCTGCTAGCAAGGCCTCCAAATTGGCAATATCTGGCACCCAGCCCTGTTCTTCCGCTGCTGCTCATTCCTCTAACCCTCCCCAGCACCTGAAGGCTGACCCTGTTGCACTGGGAGATCAAGGGAAGCCCGCCGCAGCATCAGAACCCCCAAGGGCAAAGAGCTCCACCCAAGAGCTGATTGAGGCCTTCACCAGTGAGATTGGTGAGCCTAGAGTTGATCATGTTTTTCAGTTGCTAAAGCAGTATTTTCATTCTTGGATGACTGTTTTCCTTCTACTCTTTGACTATAAATAAATCCTTTTCAGTTTGAAAGAAAATACATTCCATTATGTGTTTTGTTTTCTTTTTTTTTAATCTTGGATACGATCTTTCATAGGTATCGAAGCTGCTGATCTGACAAGCCTTCTGGAGCAGTTTGAAGAGACCCAAGGTGAGCGAGATTCAAATCAATGACAGATATCACTCTGTCTATTTATTCATCTCTATATCTTCCCTACACTTGCTTGGCAATCCTTTTATCTGTAGATGGCCACACATTCCCTAATGTGTTTTCATAGAACCACAATGCTCGTGCTGTAATGCTGGTATAAGCAAGGCTGCACTGGTCAACTGCTCAGTGGGTCACATAGCGCTGTGTGTGGCTAAAAGTGGTGAGAGTATCACTTTCCCTGGTTTCGTAATGGCGGGAAGCTGCATATAGTATTGCAGAGCTATCTCTGGATAGGAGTAGTGGGTTAGGGGGTGGAGTGACTTTGGTTGTAGACATATGGAGACAGTGAGCCACTACTTGAAGATTTCCAGCACTCCCAACATCTGTTGTGCAGAACTCAAATTTAAGGAATACGCTCGACCAGTCAGTGGTCAAGCCAGAGGACCATTCTCTGATATTTTGGACCGGCAGCGATTTTGTATACAAAGGACATCTCCGAGTTCATAGTCCACGAAACTGACCCGTGGTATCACTGGGCTGGTCACATGAACTTCAAGCTTATCTAATCCTGCCAGGGAAGTATTTTAAACAGTTTCTTTTAAGTTCAAAGATTATATTGAGATAACCAGTTTTAGGAGCTTCTGACAGTGCAAAATGACAGTCGCTCTTTATTATTTTTCCACTGAAATGTTCCCCTTTAAGAGATGGGCGCTGCGGGCAGCTTTGTGCTCTTGTCTGCTCAGCTGCTGGAATTCTGCCCTGTCCGCAAATCCATTTAACTCTCGCCCTGCTGTCTTTGTCTGGGCGGATGTATAGGCCCCAAGCAGAACAAGTGATTAGACTCTGTATGTGCCATTACACCCATGTCAGTGGGCTTGTTATCACAGCGGATGTTCCAACGTCCATGTTGTGGTTAATGTACAGCTGCTGACCCTTTGGAGGATTCCACCTTGGTTTAGTATATCATAGTCATGAGAAATACCATGTGTCCTGCTTCGTGTCCAAAGCATAGTTCTGTTCTCAACCATTGGAATGTGTGTAATGATGACATTAACCAAAGACGCTGTGTCCATTGCATTTCATGCCTGCCACACAGGTTGTACAGTTGGTCCTATTTTACCTGTTCTTGCAGAAGTTGTATCCACACAATCTTCAATCTTTCCATTTTCTCAGTGCGTCACCAAGTCCCTTCTATTCTCTATGCTCATCCATTCCCTTCCCTGTTTCCCCTCTCTTCAGCCAAAGAGGAGCAGTGTGTGCCGGAGGTCTCTGGTAGAGCAGCTGCTGTAGGAAACTCTAGGTGAGTTACCCTACAGCCCTCATGCTGCTCTGTGTGAGTGTTGGAGCAACTGTTCTCTGGGAATCCCTGAGCAAGTGACCCTACTTGCAGTGTGTGTGTGGGTGTGTGTGTGTGTGTGTGTGTGTGTGTGTGAGAAGGTGGCCTATTTCCACCTTTTGCCAAGACCTACCGCAAATCTCAGACCCTGCTGTTTGTCCGGCCCTGGTAATGACCTTGTCATGTTGGAATCTGTACACACTGCTTATGGTCATTGTCTAGATTTGTTTGGATTCTCATCCTAAGACAGACTGAGTTGTAGGCTACACTGTTTAACTGTGATTTGTATTAACAGACCTCTGTGCTTGCTTTGCAGCGTTGAGTTGGCTCCAGAGAAAACATTTGTGGAGCGGGTGAAAGCTAACGACCTCTTAAGCACTGCTGGTAAGTTTTCTGGACAAACTTCTTTAAAATAGTCAGCATCACTGATTCAAGTGATGTCCTTATACTGAAAGTTGGATTTTATTATCAATACTAGCCCAAGGGGCTTATAAGTGAATAATCAAATTAACACCTAATAACTTGCAAATGCAAGTGTCCTAATTAATACTCTTTTTGATATTTTTAAGAGAGCCAAATTAAAATACCAAGTCTTACCTTGTAAGGAATATTTTTCCCTTGCATAGCTTTTCACTTGCTGCCAGCAAAACAGTGTGGTCATTAAAACAGAGCATGTTATTTTGTAGGCATCTGGAGGATGACTAAAGTATGGTGGGTTGAATTGGTCAGTTTTCATGAAGTTTTATAATGTTTGTAAATAAAATCTGAAACACTATAAAACAGTAAATTCTCTGGTTTTAGTAATGTTTTCTTCAATCTGGCTGAGATTCTTTTTCAGTACTGGTTCTCTATGCAGCACTTTACGGTCCAACATCAGTGTGTGACCAAATGCTTTCTGATTGTTGCTTAGCAGTCTAATTGTTGTATACTTAAAGTTCTTTCTGTCCCTCTCAGCTCTGACTCCTCCAGCCACCCCGCCCCACCAGATGTGGAGGCCCCTGGCTCCCATGGCCCTGCTGGGAAAGAGCAGGGCCTCTGAAGCTTCCAAGCCAAGTCCATCCAAGGTTATCCAGATAGAAGCCCGGCCTCTGCCCTCAATCAAGTTTCGTAGCAAACCCACTACAGCTGCTGCTACTGTAGCCCCTGAGTTAGCATTCATGGATCATGACTATTGCCTCCCCAGCAAAGGTACTTCCACCGGTGAGCCAGGCAAGCGCTGGAATGTCAAACAGCAGCCTTCCATCACCATCAAAACAATTAAGCGGCCTACTACAGGAACTACACTGCCAGCCCCAGGTACCCCGGTATCGTCTATCCAGACCGACACGACCGCTGTGGTTACAAAATCACAGGAGTCTCCACTGACAGAGACCCTGGATCACAGGACTGACGGGACAGTGGGAAGCTCTGTTCTGGAGACTCCAGATGCCTCACCTGCTCGGCAGGAGACTGATGCCACTGTTAAGGAAAGAAGTCCCACACAAGGGTCCTCTGGGAGGTCCTACCGTCGGTACGCTGCCTCTCGCACCCCCAGCCCTCAGGCTAGCCCCCAAGAGAGGAAGGGCCGGCCCAGAAAGAGACGATCCCGTCGTTCCCCCAGCCCTACTTCCAGTAGCTCAGAATCAGACTCCCATTCTTCCCGGTCTAGATCACACTCTCCATCTAAGAAAAGGTGAGGCTCTCATAGTCATATTTCATATCCATGTAAAATCCAGTACCCATTTCTTGGGGTGATTTCCCCATGTCGATCACTAACCCCCCCGCCATATTCTTTTCCTCTCTAGATATCGTCACCGTCACTCTGAGAGCAGTTCCAGCTCGTCTTCCCGTTCCTCCTCTGTTTCCTCTCCCTCTGTCTCCCGCTCACCTCTGAGGAGGAGGAAGTACTCATATTCCTCCTCTCGTTCTGGCTCTTGGAGTCGCTCTGGGTCGCGGTCTAGGTCTCGTTCCCCTCAGGGACAACATCACTGGAGCAGAGGCAGAACTTTTTACAGGTACAGCACATACGCTGTGATGCTCATTTTGATGGGAGTCACTACAGATTGTATAGCTTTGTCTCTGTAAAATGTCAAAAATGAATGTTAGTTTCATTTTGTCTTTTTCAGTCCCTCTTACCGGCCTGGCTCCAGACACAGGTCAAGGGAAAATGCTGAAGAAGTGAAGAGACGCAAGGAGAAAGCCATTGTAAGTTCATTTTGCTGTGTGAACCTTTTTGCACATAGACCAAATGTACAAAAGAGCAAAGCATCTTTTTGTTTTCACTATGCAGATCATCTGACTGACTGCTTTTCTCTTTCAGGAGGAGCGCAGGGTTGTTTATGTCGGTCGAATCCGGGGCACGATGACTCGGAAGGAACTGAGAGAGCGCTTCTCTTTATATGGAGAGATTGAGGACTGCACTCTGCACTTTAGAGATCATGGGTAAGTACAGAAACAACTCTCATTACACCAACAATTCTCCACTAGATTGAAGAACAATGCATGTGTACAAAGGCCATGTTATTTTAAGTCCACCTTACTGATGGAGAGATTTAAAGTGATAGTTCAGATTCTTACCCATATAGTCATATTTGCTGCTCCATATTAGTGTAATAAATCCTCCAATTTTGGCCTGTCAACACTTTGCCTGTCGTGAGAACGAATTCTTCACTGGAGTGGATATAGACCAGCAAATAACACAATTTATAGCAGCAACCCAAAGCAAAAATAAAGTTTTTAAGGATGCACAACACATTTGTTTGGGATTTGTTATTGACACTTTTTTCTAGTCCTCTTGCATCCAAAATGTCAGCACTACTTTCTTTCCTAAAACTACCATTGTATCACCACGCAGGCATATTCATTCGCCTATAGTGCTCATTTCAGCTGCGTGGTGATACAGTGGCAATTCTAGGAACCTAAGTAGTTCCGCCATTTTAGAAGCAAGGAGGCTGGAAAAGAGGGTCGATAATGATTCAGTGACAAATGTGTCTTGTTAAAACTGTCCAAAAAAAAAAAAAATAGCTTCAGGGCTCTGCTCAAAATCAGGTTGTTTGCTGCTCTGTATCCACTTTATTCATTTTGGAGCAGCACACTCCCGGTGAAGCGCTCGTTCTCATGACAGGGAGGAAGTTGACAAACCAAACTTGGAGAGTCTATTACAATTATATGGAGCGGAAAATACCACTATATAGGTAAGAATCCAAACTATCACTTTAATAGGCCAGTATGAGCTCTCTGCACTGTCTTTGAACCTTGTTGGCCCCACCCATGACCTCCTAGGCCAAGCTACAGTGCTAAAGCAACACCAGGCTTGTTCATAACTGGGGCCTCCTGGCAACACCCCCAGGTCGCTCTTTTAAAAGCAAGTCACAACCCCATGTAAAGATTTGTCATGACCTATGCTAGGCTGAGAATGAGTACGGGCCGACTAAATTTAAATGTATATGTTCACTTTTTCTGTGGCAGGGACAACTACGGGTTTGTGACTTACTATAGCACAAAGGATGCTTTCACGGCCATCGAGAATGGAAGTAAGCTGCGCAAACCTGACGAGCTGCCATTTGATCTCTGTTTTGGTGGAAGGAGACAGTTCTGCCAGACCAGCTATTCTGACCTGGGTAGGCTTGCTTTTAATATCCTGTTTGTACATTGAACTGAAAACAGTTGCATCAGATATTGTCTAAAACATACATGGTTTGGATCCTTAAAATTGAAACATAATAGATGAAAAGGATTCATAGATTGTAGATTCATCTTTTTTTGGGTACCAACCTCTTATGATGTGATGTTAACTGTCTCTCTCTCCTCTTGCAGATTCTAATAGAGACTACGATGCTTTGCCTGCAAAGGGCAAGTTCAGTGCACTAGACTTTGACACTTTACTGAAGCAGGCCCAGAAGAATCTGAGCAGGAGGTAACAGGAGGCCTGCTGCCACGGGAGGCAACAGACACTTACCTCAGAGCCGTTGGTTGGCTCCACACCACCAACGCTGCCTTTACATTTATTTGTTGTATTAGATTTTTTTTTCCAATTTGTTTTGTTTGTGCAAGCTAACACCTTCTATTGAAGTGAAGATTTGTATGAAAAGAGTAAAAGAGTTAAAAAAAAAATGGAATAAAGTTAAATAATTTTTTTTAAGTTTATTTAAATGTATAATCAGATTTGAATTGTATGGAAGAAAAAGAATACATTTTAAAATGGAAAAATCATTGAGAGAGGGTGTAATACATTTAAAATGTACTACAAACTTTAATAAAAACCAAAACAAAGCAGGGGTTGTTTGTCTTTCATTCCATCTTGCACGTCTACATGTCTACCTTTGTTTTATTACAACTGTTTTACTGACATACATTTGTAGAGCTCTTTGCCAGAAATGTTTTCTCCTGCCACATGTCATGCTCTAGCTTTCTTATTTAGCTGTAAGGACTGTTCTGTTTCGAGGGTTACTTTCTGTTTTACAAGTACCCTAGTAATAATTAAATCAGTGTCCAGGTGATTTCAAAACAAAGGATGCATGCAGAGCAGATTTTGCTGACAAGGGAGTCAGTCTTCACACATGGAGGTCATTGACAGATAAGCTCCACCCTTCTGTTTGAAATGTGGCGTTGTAGCGCAGAGATCCATTCCTAATATGGTAGTAGCTTTAGAGATATTCGTCAGGTGCAGAGATGCTCAACACAACCTTTAGCAAAACAGAGTGATGAGGGCTCTTCCCCGTTTGGTATCACGTTTACAACTTATGCAAATGTTGATTTAACGCACGTTCTTAAACCATTAGTGAGAGCATGACTGTGAACAATAATCTGGTATAAATCTCTTAGCCATATTAATTTTGCCAGCTCTCCTCGGTGAATGGGCACCGTTGTTTGGTCGTTTTGTAATAATTTCAGATGTAAACCTTGACTTGATAAATTGAACTGTGGTTAAGAATGAAAGTGTACAGTTGCAAAAATATATAGTTATTTGTTTAAGCGTTACTGTTAAAATGTTTTGGGGAAAATGTTAACCATCTTTTATACCCTGTAACATCTTTGCTGTGTTTTGTCACACAGATCTAGTTTTGACTGGTTTTATCTAGTCCCGTGAGCATGCGCAATCGGTGTAAACAGGAAGAACCAGACTAAAACCAGGACAAATCTATTAGGACTGGAAGATAATGATCGGCCAAAAACTAATGAATGTCTTGTTTCTGTTTTCTTATTAACCGTCAAAAACGATGTGCCATATTACCTGATACTGATCGCAAATACGTCTCGTCGGATAAGTTAGAAAATTATCGACAAGCTTGGATAGACTAGCTAACATCGTAAGCTACTCAGACATATTGACGCGACTTAATTCCTCTCGTTTTTGCCAGGCGAAATGGCTCTCTAACCTCCTGGTTCGTTTGTGGGTAAAGTACCTATTTCTAAATCCCTAAGTCTTCAAATTCCTCTATATTTGCGTCCTATCCGCTGTGGAAATTTTAAGCAATGGTTCAGAAAGATAAGACGTTAGAGACGTCTCAAGTTGAGGGCGAGCCGAGCCCCAGCCCAGTCTCCGGAGAGGCTTGTGCCGAGGCCCCTGTGCCGGTGGAGGAACCCAGCATTGGAGTCGAACCGACGGGCCATAGAAAATTCATTAGTGGAGTCGTTGAAGGTAATATCAGAGTCAACATTTGGTTCTTTGGTGATTTGTACACAGTCGATGAATAATGAAACGCAGAGCGCTGCTGCAGCACGCATATTTGCCGGGGGGCGAAGGTTAATGTTGGCATTTGTCACAACGTCACTGGGACGTTAATGTCTAATTGGTCAAGATTTGAGATGGGACAGTCAGAAATCGGACATGAAACCTAATAACGAGCAAGGGGTTGTTATAGTAATAAAATTGTTAGGGACAAGCTAATCAAGTTGATCACCAATGCAGACTATGAATTTACATTCCTGAAAAAACATGTGTATATAATGGGTGGGTATCCTCATTTGCAGCCCAAGCTTGAGGGCAAATAACCGGTTGTAGCAGCAATGCAGCTTAACATACTGTACATAGGAAATTTGGTTGATGGTCTGTCTGCACTGCAGGCTACATTGTGACACACTATATTATATTGCTTGACACAGGCTTTTATGGTCGGCCATGGACAATGGAACAAAGGAAAGAGTTGTTCAGGAGGTAGGAGGATGTTTTGTTTGTTTGTTTTACCAGTGGTGTTAACGAAACAACATTCAGTACATCATGGTTAAATGTGGATTTGAGTTTTTACATTTTATTTCACAGGCAACAGAAATGGGGACTGAATACATACCTTTATGCACCCAAAGATGACTACAAACACAGAATGTTCTGGAGGGAACTGTACTCAGTTGAAGAAGCAGGTACATTTTTTAAGTCCTTTAAACAGAGCTTGGGATCAATTCTAATGTCTTGGATTGGGGGAAATTGTGCCTGGTTGCCCATTTACATTTGAATGTGGCTATCAAATAAGAAATCTGATAATAGCTGCAAAACAATACATTCCAATGACTGACTGATCTCCCTAACTCTCTTGTAGAGCAACTCATGACTCTGATCAGTGCTGCTAAGGAGCATGGGATAGAGTTCATCTATGCCATTTCCCCAGGCTTGGACATCACCTTCTCTAATCAGAAGGAGGTTTCTACACTCAAGAGGAAACTTGATCAGGCATGGCTACATTTTGCACTGCAATACTGTAAACGTTCACATCTAGAAGATCCCTGTGCATCTTACACCCAGTGTCATTCTATATCCATTTCCTTGATTTCATCCCCACCCTCTACTCTCCTCCTCAGGTTTCTCACTTTGGCTGCAAGTCCTTTGCCTTATTATTTGATGATATTGACCACAACATGTGCCCTGCTGACAAAGAGGTGTTCAGCTCATTTGCACACGCTCAGGTGTCCATCACCAATGAAATCTTCCAGTACCTGGGAGAGCCAGAAACCTTCCTCTTCTGTCCCACAGGTATTTCAATCCCATGTCTAAATCCATCACATTTACCCAGCTGCCCTAGAGAGAAATTTTGGGGAACTTTGTTTTATTTATTTATTTATTTCCCTGAAATACAGAGTACTGTGGAACATTCTGCTACCCAAGTGTCTCTCAGTCCCCCTACCTCCACACAGTAGGAGAGAAGCTACTGCCTGGCATTGAGGTGCTATGGACAGGTGAGTGTGATGCAGTCCACTGGCAACTAGCCAACCCTGCTACTATTTCTAACCATGCAAAGTCAAATCAGCATTAATGACTCAGAGTCAAGAGAAAGATTTATGTGATAAATCTGACGGTGTGGTGTCCTCTCTTCAGGTCCCAAGGTGGTGTCCAAAGATATCACAGTGGAGTCTATTGAGGAGGTGTCTAAAATCCTGAGAAGAGCTCCTGTGATCTGGGACAACATTCATGCCAATGATTACGACCAGAAGAGGCTTTTCTTGGGTCCATACAAGGGCCGCTCTACAGAGCTCATCCCTAGATTGAAAGGAGTCCTCACCAACCCTAACTGCGAGTTTGAGTCCAACTTTGTGGCCATCCACACCCTGGCCACCTGGTACAAGTCCAATATGAACGGGGTGCGCAAGGATGTGGTCATGAGTAAGTGTGAGAGCACAGTTTTCACACCTGTGAATTTAATATTTTTTGTTGACACAGCATGTTCTCTCTTTGTTTGCGCAAACCGGTACGTGGTTGTATAGTATGGTATGGCCAGAGTGACAAATCGGGTCACTATGCCCTGTCACACTACAAGAAAAAACGCCAAAAATTTCCAGCATGCTGGGGCCAGACGGCCCCAGATTGGATTGGGAGATCAGGACGTAATGTGCTGACCTTCTCACACTTTACGAGCAAAGACGTGCCGTTTTTACTCTGATCTTGAGAAGTTGTCTGGGGCCGTCTGGGATTCCTGAATCAGCTATGATATCGTATGGTGTACGCCTGGCTTAATACAGGACAGTCTGTCAAAGCTGACACTTATCTCTGTCTCTCTCCCCCTTTCCCAGCGGATGGTGAGGACAGCACAGTGTCCATCCAGATCAAGTTAGAGAATGAGGGCAGTGATGAAGAACTTGAGACAGACATGCTCTATAGTCCTCAGCTCGCCCTTAAACTGGCCCTCACAGAGTGGCTAGGGGAATTCGGTGTACCTCATCAATACAACAGTAAGAGTATTCCCATTATTATTTTACATACATCCTTTTTTGTGTTACATCATGCTCAAGGCTTCCCTGGTATCATATCTTGCAAACAGGGTCTTCATGTTTCATGGATAGCCTAGAATGATATACTAACGTTAGACATGATGCAATCAAGCTCTACTCTGTCTTCCAGGCCGACAGGTGCCTCACAGTGGTGCCAAGAACTCAGCCATAGATGTGTCATCTCTGGCTGCCCCCTCTCTCTGCTCCTCTACCACAGTCACCACTGTGTTCCAGCAGCCCATCATGTCTCCAGCTGTGCCGTCACTTTGCCCAGATCCACACTCACACCCAATGGCCAAAAGACAGCAAGAGGTGGAGGAGGTGATGTTCATTGGTCATGTTACAGATTGCAGAGACAGACATGTAGATTTATAGTTATTCTAACAAGCAACTTCTGGTCAGTCAGACAGGTGTGTGACACTTCGCTCCTCTATGTGTGATATCAAACTTGGTTATAGGTATATATTACTTGAGAATTATTTTTTCTGCAGATAAAATTTATTTCTAACTGTGAATATTCATATCTGGCATGCACTTCCTACAATTCTCTTCTCCTATTCATAAATCTCCTCATATGGAAGCTGCCTTCACCTCCCCAGTCATGTCCTTCCCCTCTGTGGGAATGTACAGCATCTCTACTTGCTCTCGGATGTTTAAGAGAACAGCATCTGTGAAAAAGGTCATTTGAATATTTATACATTGTCCCTGTCTGTGCAGGTGGAGGTGGAGAAGAAGGATTCAGATGAGGAACCCATGGAGATGGTGGTGGAGAAGCAGGACGAGTCAGAGCCAGTAGCCGAGGCTGACTCAGAGGGCAAGCATGTTGGTCCCACCCTGTCTGACAAGATGGCTGAGGACCTAAAGCCGATGGATACAGACAAGGAGAGCCTGGCAGAGTCCAAGTCTCCTGAGGAGTCTATCCAGGAGGACTCAGGAAGCGACATCGCCCCCATGCAGACAGATGAGCAGCTCAAACAGGTGCCACACATATTTGTGTGTATTAGCCTTTAGGCATGCATGCATATGTGCATCCACTGCAATTCAGCACAAAAACATGTATCCCTAGAAAGTCACATTATTGCTGGTTTACTTCCACAGGATCTGTTTGTGCCTGGGCCTAATGAGAAGCCCCTGTTCACAGCAGAGCCCGTCACGCTGGAGGACCTGAGTTTGCTGGCTGAACTCTTCTACCTACCATACGAACATGGACCCAAAGCCATGCAGATGCTAAAGGAATTCAACTGGCTAAGAGCCAACAGCAGCACTGTCAGTGTCAACTGCAAGGCCAAGGATCCCGAGAAGGTGGGTCTAAGCATTGCACTGAACAAATAAACCGATTAATTAAAAAGAAGAGAGAAATATTCCTGACTTGGAAAATGATTGCATTATTGACAGCAGAACTGTTCAGGCCTGGTAAAGATGTTAGGTGCTGCAAAACAAAATGGTGGATGTGTACTACCCATACTGCCCATTGGGTGGTGTGCTTAGGACAGGAGATAAAGCCCACTTGCACCACAGAGTTTCATAATGTAACTGTGTATTGGTGTAAATAGATTGGACATTTTTTCTTGTAGCCCTTTAGAACAAGTAAGAAAGAGAGTTATACTGCTATACAGCTGTTTTAACAGCTTTTTCCAAATCTCATTTCCAATCACTGTTTCAATCCCTTTTTCTGTAGGCAGCGGAGTGGCAGTCCAGGGCAGAGAAGTTCGAGGAGATGTGTCGCTCAGTCATCCAGATGTTCACACGTCTGTCCAACTCAGCCAACCGAACCATCCTGTATGACCTCTACCCTTATATCTGGGACATCAAGAGCATCATTTCTATGGTCAAGTCTTTTGTCCAGTGGCTAGGTATGTATGAGGGGGAACTCAAGGCCCTTAACCTACAGAGTAGCAGAGTAGTAGAATAGCAGTAGTCTGATCTAATCTGGAAATACTGATCTTAATCCATCTCAGAGACTTTACACACAGATATCACCATATCACTATTTTTGCTGAGATTCAGACTATATAATGAACAAACACTTTACTAATAATCATTGGGCTGCAAGGAAATTATCCACTAGCTCAGTGTTGCACAGTTTAATCATGCACATACTATATGTAATCATTCACACTTCATCGACAGTCTGCTTAACAGATGATAGTAGCACTGATCATTCACACTTCATCGACAGCTTCCTTAACATGATAGTAGTACTGATCATAAGTCTTTATTGATGTAATATGAGCTTTCACCCGTACACAGGGTGAGAATATATGCAGCCTCTAACACCTCTAGTTTTAACTGATGGCATTCAGTGGAGATCAGCTTAGAGAAAATCAGGCTTGATACATTGCCTCTTACTAGTTTTGATTCTGTTAATAGGTCTTTTGGTACGCATTTGTTTATTGCCTTTTGTTTTGGTTTGGTTTATTATATTTCTTTTGACTGAATGCCGCTTGCACTGCTAACATTTCCATATGTAAGCCATAACAAGCTGCTCCATCTTGGTGGTACCTAAACTGGGTCTCTGTGTCAACTGTCCCAGCAGGGTTACTGCTGCTTGCTGTGTATCCAGTAGCATCACTGCTGCATTCCCACACAGACACACTTGCTTCCATCTCTCTGTCTGTGGGGATGGGCACCAGGGGGAACTCCCTGCCCCCCCTCCATGCCCTAGCGCGCACGCGAGCTTGGAGAGCAAGTTGACTGTCTGACTTTGGAAGGCCATTCTGGTGCATAAAATGGAAACATTTGAAATAGTTTCTGCTTGCTCAGCTGGTTTTCACATGAACCACATGGATACGCTGAGTAACCTCTGCAGGAGGTTGTTGATGTGGGTAGAAACCTTCTGAATGATTTTCTCAAACTGTATGATGGTGAGCTTTTTCACCTGGTATTATAAAAGGATAAAGTATCAACACCTCACACCTTCTTTCTCTCCCTTATACCCACTCTATTCTCTCCCTGAGTCACACATCACATGCATTCATTCATCCAGGATCTCATGCAAATGGTGCACCATGATACAGTTTGAGTGACATTCAGTGTTGTGATGACATCTCCATTTTTTTTTGGAGTGTTCCTTGGTAAAGTCTAAAGCACCAGCATGGCCTGTAGGTAACTCCCTGTAACGCAGTTTCATTCACAGGTTTCTGTCCTGTCCGGCTATATGGTAAAGCTGAGGACTCTAGCCTACAGTACACAGCAGGCAGCATACCCACACTGGCCAAAACACATCAAAACCGGACACCACTTGTACAATGCATAAGAAAATTATTATAACCACTCTGCCAACAGTGGGGTTTTCCTTAAGCAGGAATCCCAGATATTTGATGAATATCCCCATAAATATGATTATCTTTGAATACCTTTCATCACAATTGCAGTGTCAAGAAACACTCAGTGGTTTACTTTTGTTGCTGTTGCCCCTCCATTCATCTTCCTCTTTTATTGGAAGCTGTGCAGCCGGCACTTAGTCACAACCTCCGTGGTTTTTGTACTGAGAACACTTACTAATGATTATTTTCTACTGTTTTCTCCCTTCACTATGTACAGATGGAAGAATCCACAGTACAAGTTTCTACTGCTATTGGATCGACAGTGGCCGATGTATGCACAGTGCAGGCGTTGTCTCTTTCTTTTGTTCATGTTTGAATTGGATTTATTTTATTTTTCTTATATCAGACTGCTAAATGTAAAAGATTGATTTAGAGGAAAGGAAGCAGCCCTCCGGATGAAGTCACATTTTGCGCAGCGATTTAGCTTGGAGTGATAAGTGTTAACTCCTAAATTTCTCTCTCTGGCAGCTTCTCTCTAACTTGTTTTTTGTTTCTATCAGTAGGCTTATAGAGATGGTTCAGACCGGCCTGATGCACCTACTCAAAGGAATTCACACCTGGCTTTAAAATTTAACTGTGGCACATGATCTACATTCTATTCAGGGGATAGTTTTGACTGTGTAGTTATTGTTAGTGCATTTGATTAAATATTTATGGCCATGTTGGTTGGACCATGACCAAGACTTGCAGGTTTGCTTCATAAGAGTGACTGCATTAATACGAAGCAGATTTGGTGGATAATTCAGATGCAGGTCCTTAGCATTTCTTATGCCTTTTGCAGCATTTCTTTGAGTGCTAAGTAAAGCAAGGCCTGAGTTCCTCCTCGTGGGTGCATCTGTGTGCTGTCTTGTGCCAGCTCGTCAGAGGAATTGTCTTAGATGTCAGGGTGAGATCATATGTAAAAGCAACAATACTAGGTGTCCTGCCCGCGCGCTGCATTTGTCTGGTCACATGACAGGGCTCATTGTCACCAGGCCCAGATGCACTTTACCTTTGCCACTCAACACTGTGACATGATGGCACCTAGTATGGCTATGAATAATTGTGACAAGCTGCGTTTGTGTAACTTGTTAGCAATGCCGCTGTAGTTACTAAATGGATGTTTTAGCTATACTCCCATCACAGACTTTGTCCCTGCAGCGTATCTTATGCTTGGTCTGTCCTGATCATGGCTTTGAATAGTAAGTTGAGGAGCCCCTTGATGCAGAGGATGTTCATACATCCTCTTGCTGTGTCTTCCTGGTTTGATGACTCATGCTCCCTAGTCATGTGACAAGGCAGATAAGATGAGAATGTGACTTCACACGAGGTGCCGAGATCAGTGGGGTGATGGCAGCTGAAGCTTACATTGTATTCCTTAGACAGTGAGTTTCAGCATTATGGTTTCAGCTTCTGATGGCCAGTATATGTGTGAGCTCAATCTGTGCTTTTACCATGAAGCAGTTTACTCACCCTAACTGAAACACCTAGGCATACCAGTGCTTTCCTTATGGGTGGAATGGCATTAAAATGGCATCCTCTCTTTGGTCACTGTCCCTCTGCATGAAAGAACTAGCTTCTTAAGGCTTGCAAAGAATATATGAAACTTTCTGAGATTTTTTCTAATGATATAGCGAACTTTAGGGTGTAAAGCATGATAAAAATAGTTTTGCTTTCAAGCGATTCTTAAAAATAAGTCTCCTGGAATAATTTTGATAATGGACCAGATTCCTGTCAAGTCGCACACGTAAGCTTTAGTTGCTTGAGCCCCATTTCATCATAAAAAAATCCTTTGAATACAATTTAACTATTCCAAACTAAATCCTTTTACGTTTTGTATGAATACAGACAAAAAAATAATAATTTATTGGATTATGCTAATAGATACCTATGACCCCCTTCCTCCCCATCTCCTCACCCCTTCATCTGTGTCAGAGAGCCCCATCCTGTGGTAACAATGTCCGCTTGGCTCTGCTCCTAACAGGGTGTCGTAGTCAGTCCTCAGCACAGTTCCTTAGTGGAGACCAAGAGCCCTGGGCCTTTAGGGGAGGTCTAGCAGGAGAGTTCCAGGTATCCAATGCACTGAATTCACAGCAATCAAATGGAAAAAGAGTGTTATGAGTAAAGAAGACAATGGTATTGCGTGCGCAGGTATGAAAGGGTTTGGTCTGTTTAAGGTGAGCTGATTGTGGTATTTCGGGCTCTATAAAGTGTGGTTTCATCCCCTTCCCTTATGCTCTAAAGTGTGTTTATAGACATTTGCCATCATTCTGGAAAGTGTCTATCTGTCTCAGGGGAAAAGGTGACCTGAAACCTGCAAAAGAGGTTAAAGCCAGTGTTTGGCGCAGCCTTATCTAATTGACTCTCAACTTTGCTTTCTTTCAGCAACTGCCCAAAGGAGATGCTGTTTTTCCCTAGCGCACGCAGCGCAAGCGAGCATGGCTAGGTTTTATTTTCATGACATCTCATTTCTTTGCAGGAAAGCACAGCGCAAATATTATCCCCCCCAATCCTTTGCACGCGCAAGCACAAGCATCGCAGCGCCAGCGAGAACGCAAGCATGTTGGCAAATGGAAAACTCCATGATCAAACATTCTAGTCCAGCCTAGAGTCTCCAACTGTAGGGAACAACAAGAGTCATCGTGGCAATTGATCCACTGTTGAATGATTTCAGCTAACTCATGTTTAATTTATCTCTTTGGTTTTGTTCCTGGAGTTTTCTCTGTCTCTCTGCGCAAGCATCATTACTTTTCTCAACAGGAGGGTCCTGCGCAGCGAAATATTGCGATGCCTAACAAAAGGGAAAGGAGCATCTCCTTCAGCCAGTAAAACCTTACTCAGACCAAAACACTACCCTCATTTTGTTCCTTTTCATTTGAAAAAAACAAATATGAACTTGTTTGTTGTGCTATGTATTTCTAGCAAAAGTCAGAAAGGTGTTGTTCAATGTTTGCTGTTGTTGTTGGCCACTGCCAGATCAACAAGGAACATGGGTCCTTTTAGATCTTTATATGAACTTTTACAATATGTGTCAGTCAGAGTGATCTTTCTCCTAGTTCCTTTTGGTCTGATAGTGGCTCAGCTGCAGCAAATAGACTGTGAGGCAGTCAGCCAAGGCCAGAACAACACCTGGTATCAGGGAAACTGAACCTGTCTTTTTTGATACCCACAGCGATTGTTGCCAATAGATGGGGCAAACGATCTTTTCTACCAACCTCCACCCTCAATGCCAACCTCCAAAATATATTCCATAAGGCCATACTTTCCCAAAGATGAGGTGAGATATGTGTGTTTGTGCAAAAAAGATTCATTAATCTGTGCATGTGTGCCTGTGATTTGAGGGCAGGGGGTTTGGTGGGAGGAACCTCGAGCAGAAATCTCTTTGATGTTTGAGGTAACAAATCCTAAAAGTTTAGAACTAAGCTGCATTTGATGTATGGTTTCTGAAATTATGTTAGGTAGTCACTAGTACTCCCAGCAGAGCCGGCCTAGTTTAAGCAGTGAATGCTTTGTGCTTAATGTGCCATGCTGCTACGCTTAACCATTCTGTACAGTCAGCAGACGTAAGTGCTGAATGTAAAGGCAGATGTAGATTGCATCTTTTAGAATTTTTATATGCACACTGACATGCTGTCTGGCATTTTCTGGGCTTAGCAAATGTGACAAAAAAAATGCACTGTTGGAGGATGGCATAGTAAGTAATTGCATGTGCGTTATCTCATGCCCTCCAATGCCAGCTGTGTCTATCTGTCATTTTGCAGGCTGCTGTATATAAAATATGCAAAGAGATGTACTCTGAAGGAATGGAGGGAGTTCCTTTCTCTGACCAGGATCCTGACCTTATAGGAGACAGGTAAGACATGGAGTTGTATACAAGTGTTTGTTTACAATCACTGCTCACTAGAGCCGCTTCTACAGCTTTTTCCTCTGTGCAAATCAGTCATATGGCTGACTAAGTTCTCACTGTTTGTTCACAGGTTAGTAGGTGGTTTCCTTACTTTGAGTCCGGATTACGGCTTTGTGCTAGAAGACGAGGAAGGGATCTGCGGTTATGCTCTTGGCACTGTGGATGTCAAGCCCTTCATCAAGAAGTGCAAGTTGAGCTGGATTCCCTTCATGCAAGAGAAATACCACAAACCTGACTGTGAGAAGGACCTCTCAGAGGCTGAGGTAGGCTCAGAATGCATCTCTCCACTTATTAAAATCTTTATACCATGTGTCACGGGATTGTCACCTCATTTGAAGTAATACAGTTCAGTTTTACATTACCCTCTCTGTCTGTCTGGCATTCTTGCAGAAGATGATGTTGAGTTTCCACGAAGAGGAGGAGGGTCTTCCAGAGTCATTCCTCTCTAACTTCCCATCTCTAATCAAAGTTGACATTCATGCGAAGGTCACTGACCCTAGTGTGGCCAAAAGCATGATGGGATGTCTGCTATCTTCCCTCAAGGCCAATGGTAGGTGGCTCTTGGCAGCCATTATTAACTATGAGAACTGTAACTACTGCTACTACTTCTACATTCACAGGACAATATAAAATTCAGTAAATTCACAATAAATCAAAATATGACCTAGCTGAAATATGGTTTTAGATTCTTTGTGAAAGTAGCCAATGAGTCTGCCTCTCTGTGATCTTAGAGTAAGCATATGCAGAAATAAACTACCATTTCATCTTTTACACAACTAAAGAACTTAATAGTCAACACCATGTGTGGTGTTAAGGGCAGCTGTGACAGGAGAGATGTACTGTCCTTCACCATGTTCTCTAGGCATGTTGGTAAGGGAGAATTAAGTGTTGTATTTTATTTGAAACAAAGACATAAATCAGTTCCTGTATCTTAACAATAGCCTCAATTTGGCTGTGTTTCTCAAGTGGACAAGGTGTAACCTTAATCTTATCTAGATGTAGTTTAAAACTGAGGTCAGAGTCCAAAATAACACACAGGTTTCTGACTTACAGCAATATTGGCAAGATTGCCTACATTTTGTAAAGCATGTCCCTTTGAGATTCAGGTCCTATGTGCATTAGTCCTATGTGTAGCAGTTGTGCTTTGTCTTCATTTAACTTGAGGAAGTCATATTTCATCCCATTGTTAATGTTCAATAAGCAGGTAAAGAGTGTATACAGGGCAATTTGGGCTACAAATCTGAAAGGTGTGTCATTTGCCATACCATGAAAATTAACATCTTGACTAATAATGTGGCCCAAAGAAGCAAGCACATAGGGAACAAACAGGGCTATAGTGCTTTCTAGGGAACTCTGTAGTTGATAGCAAAACACCCAGAAACGGGTCTGCCCGTAATGGAATCCCAAAACAGTTCTGTACTGGTCCAAGAGGCAGGCTGGAGACACACTACAGGATTATCAGCTGATCAACACCATATTTGGCCATTTCAGTAATCATCTGATCTGAGGCTCGGTCAGACCAGTCATCCGCCCAGATTATCTGTGAGGGATTTACAAAATCTAAACAAACCACCCTAGTCAACCCGCAAACTGATCTGAGTCTCCACAGTCATGTCAAATGTTTGATATGACTTTGACTTATGGATTGCTCCTGTCATGTGCAGGCATAACACTCATTCCAATAGCACAGACAATTCAATTGCAGATTACATTTGAGGCCTATATTTTTTATTTTGTATGGTTTGACAGTAACTGAATACTGAATTTTAATATTTGTAATAGAAAACAGGCCCATCAGGGTTCATTGTTCTCTTTTCTGTTCTTTTGTAAGCAGTCTTGCTGTTAAATTTTAGAGACTTGGTAATTTAATTTTGCTCCTTTATGAACAGAGCACTGTGGTATCATTTATTATAGGACAGATGGTATCATGAAAACCTTTTTCATGTGTAACGTTAGGTACCTCAGTCATCAAGAAGACTAACATAACTGTTTAGATAAAAAATAGAATTTATTTACACATGTTAAGGCCAACAGTGTCACACAACCATGACATTCTGTTAAACAAAGTGCTACATCATATAATTGCTTTGCACATTTACGTGATGTCAGTAGAAAGTCTTGATAAAATGCATTATTTAAGTCTGTGATTAACAACTAGCCGATCACACTGTTACAAAATTGGTAACTGGAATTTATGATGTTAAAATCCCTCAGGTGATGTCCCTTCATTTGCTGACTGCCTTTGTGTCCGTCTGGTTTTGTCTTTCTCTCCCAGGGTCACATGGTGCATTCTGTGAGGTTCGTCAAACTGATAAGAGGATGTTGGACTTCTATAGTAAGCTGGGCTGCTTTGAGGTCGCCAAGATGGAAGGCTTTCCCAAAGATGTCATCATTATGGGACGCAGTCTATGAGGAAGTGTGCTGCTACAACAGCTCCAGACAAACATACATACAGACAGACAGAGAGAGAGAGAGAGAAAGAGAGAGAGACGGCAGCAGTCAACAAGGCTTTTGAACATGTTTGCTATCTTCATGACACAAACTTCCATGATGATTTTATACCACATTACCATCTGGGTTAGCCCAAGATAACCTGTTTCTAAGAAGCACAGCAGTCGCACAGATTCCTGGTGCTGGTCCTAGATGTTATGGTTCTGTTGGATTCAGAGGATCCAAAGCTAAAGGGCCAAAACATGATCTGTAGTCTCAGTAAGTCAGTTGATTTGAGCCAACAGGGAAGAGTCGCCCTCCAGCATTGCGTTCTGGAGCTCTTCTACTCTCATACCTCCAGGAGGGAGGAGGTGACAACTCCATAAGCCTTTTTGATTTAATCCAGTAGCCGCTACATCACTATGGCCCGCATGCCATAATGCAAAGTGTCTGTATGAGAGATGGCAAGAGGCAGAGCTCTGAAATGAAGGTGGTCTGTGTCTCAGGTAGTGCCTTACTACCCTTAGGTCCTGCTTTTACCTGCTTTGACATAGAGAGAGAATGCAACTGTGGACAAAAGTAGGACATTATTATATGGGTTGTAAGGTGTTATGCGAGATTTTGTCTTTCATCATCACACTACGGTATTTCCATTGGCTCAGCAATAGGAATGGGGAAAGAGGCCTTAAGAATATTACCATTTTCTCCTGATTTTAAGAGGCGTGTCTCAAACAACAACAAAAAAACCCTGAAGTGATCTATATGCCAAGATGCCAAGTGCATGCATATGGAAGGTAGAAAAATGCAGCTTGCAAAGCCGCATTTTTACTCTGCATTCTGCATTTACACCTGAGTATGTGTTGACATTAGGTAAGGAAGAGAGAAGCTTCCATTTGTTAACTAACCTGGTTCTCATCCTATACCTTTTCAACACTATGCTTTTGGCCATACATTCTTTTTAATAATTTAGTAGTTTTTCAATTATAATTTCCCTTTTAAGTATTGCCTTTTGGTTCATTGCCTTTGAATTTTAGGTTTATATTGCAGACCCCAGTGTCTCAGGGGCATGTTTCTGCTTTAAGTTTTTGTAACCTGTGTCAGGCAGATGCAGCTAAAGATTGGGGACTTACACATTGGCCTTGATGTGGCTCAAATTACAGACATGCAGCCTGCAATTCCCTGGCATTAACTGTGAAGTGGCTTATCAATAGCCTACGCAATCCCACACTCCAGCATGGAAAGCTTTCAGAGAACATAAACTGGCTGACACAGGGTTCCCATAGTCAGACAAAACTTGGATGGTCTGGAAAAAATATAGAAAATATTAGAGGACTATGTTTTTTCTGCTCCAGAAACTTGTTTTCATTTGGTTAGTTCATTAATGACAAACTCACACAGTAGTTATCTTTTGAAAAATGAAAAGCCCAAATGGAAAATTTCCTTATTATGGAAACGTATGATACTTGTACACAGGAAAAACAACATCCAGAAAATTCAGCTACTGGGCAGAAAAATGTAAAATCTGAATAGAGAGGCTGGCAAACATTCATATTGGAATTTGATTTGTAGGAATGCACAGGAATCCTGTAAAATGACATGTAAGCTGACGGAAGATTCAACCCTGTCACTGTAATAGAGCTGCTCAGTCCCTCATGATAACCACTAACCCAAGACCTGAACTGTTAAGAGGTGGCTAATCTGGGCTGTATTCAAGAGATTGCATTGTTAGCACATGATTAGATGTGCTGTGCAAAACAGATACCTTTTGCTTGGCATGGTAGTAGTGAGTGATCATGTCACATCTATCAGTTGCATTCCCTCCTGCATTGTTTACAACATTGCACACTCTTGAATGAATGTTCTCTCACTCAAGCCTTGGCCAGCGCACTTAGGATCATTGAGGTTATTGAATCCTGTCACCAAAGTGGCACTGACCCCTACACCATTGTACTAATTGTCGGGGTTTGGAACTAATATTCATAGGCCTTTTTGTATCTCTCTGTTGAATGTTTTCTACTCTGACGCATTTACCATTTCTTTTTGTAAATATACAGAGTTTTAAAAAAAGGAAAAAAAAAAGCACTTTGACCATAAAAGGAGTGTTCTTCTGTTGATTACATGAGGATCATCTGTTGCTCATGCTCTTCAGTAGCTGCCTGCCAATGTGATGTTTTGATACTGTGTACATTCATGATGTGCATGAGGTGTATTGATTTGCTGTGGCAGCCGTTAGAATAACCTCATTTTATGCTACATAGGGGGAAGAAGCATGCCATGCATCTCTATGTACATAATATTTTAGTACATAGTCTGTAAACACTGTTTATCATAAAGTGTTATTATTTTGTATATCTGTTTATTGAAGTTATGTCTAGCATTTGTTTTTCTTAGAGGATGCTGACCTGGTTATGTCAGCTACAGCGCCCTGTCCTGTACAGCCGTCCTGCCTGGCTGTGTGTCAGTGAGGCCCCAAACTCACCACCAGATTCTCTGTCCACTTCGACACGATGGCAAAGTTCTCACACGTGTTTTTCAAAGCTCATTTTGCAGTTTGTCTATGTCAATGCTTGTGCTTTCTCCTCTGCCAACTTGATTTAATAGACATAGGCTGTGACTGAGAGAAAGGGCTTTGATTGTAAATTTTGATCATTCATTGTTAATATGAGTTTAGGGTTGGGGAATGGGGTGGGGGGTTATAAAAGTAACAATTTATGTAACATTTGTATGTAACATAAGATTCCAAACTAATAAACCATGATAAGTGTTACTTCCTTCTCATTTGTTTAACAGAAATTCCCAGAGTCTGTTTACTTTTGACTTTATTTTCCACTCGGGGAAATCTTCTTTTTTCCTTGAGTAAACTTTACGTTTAGTTAACCATAATAATTTTTCTTTCTGACAGATGCCAATAAGAAACATGAATTTAACCATAGCATAACCTCCCTTTTGCCTTGGCGCCTGGCGATGACGCGTCAGCTACGTCCTTCATTTGCGACGCGGTTATTATTTTTTGCCGAGGATTCATTTAGCGAAAAGTGTCCATAGAATCTCGATTTTCTGCTTAGACAAAATGTCTCTCCACGACGATGAATCCTTGGATATGGGGCCCGTTGGTCAATCGAAGTTGGAGAGCTACCTTTTCAGTAAGAGCACTTCATTACCTGTCGAGCTAACGGACCTAGCAAGGATTTTGTTGTGGGCAGGTTGTCGCACACGTGGTTTTCTCCGTGTATATCTCAAAGGGAAAATGATCTGCTTGTTATAAAATGCTCCAAGCTACATTTGCTATAATAATAACCAATGCTATACACCAAACCTAATTTGAAACCCTTACAACAAGACGCAATAATTTCTGTACAGGTTGTGAGCTGTCCTCTAAAGTCCCCTTCTACACTTTCCAAGGGGATGAAGAAGAGGATTTGGAGCACTTTCTTGAACTACGAACGGTATCTGCAATGGCAACTTTATTTAAATGTTGTAGTCATCAATTTTATATTATCAGATCACCTGGGGTGCAAAATACTACATATACATCAATAGTTACAAAGCAATTTCCTGTCGATTAACCCATAAGAATAAGAAAACTTACATAAGCTTGTCTAACCATAATGAGTTGTAGGTTTGTCTGGGAGAGGGAGCCAAAGAGGAGAGCAATGTGGTGGAGGTGACAGCCATGAATCACCAAGGAAAGACTATATCAGTGCCTATTGCCAACCTTCACATCAGCTGCCTGCCGACGGTAACGTTATAGTATTTTGACAGCTCTGCCGGCATACTAATGTGCTGTGAAAACAGAACTCGTATTTTGCTACCTCTAATCGTTTCCCTTTCCTCAGGTGAGTCTGGGAGAGTTTGAGCTGAAAGCCCCAGTGACCATCCGGCTGAAGTCTGGGACTGGCCCTGTCACTGTCAGCGGGTTACACCTCATCGGTAATAGAAGGCTGGGGCCAATTTTTTTTTTTTGTACAAACATACATCCAACCTGGCCTGCATTCAGCAAGCCACACTTCGTTAATTTGAGCAATATGGTGTATAACTCTGCAATGCCAGTTGAAGTGAGGCACATGGCCATTCTCATGTCTTCAGTTTTTTGGTACTGTTAATCAGTATGAAATCTAGCAACATCCAAGAGCAGTGCATTTTAAAGCACCGTGTCTTGTTAGCCAAAGACAGAAGGGTTATGTTTGCATGCAGTAGATGACATTCAGTGGTGCTGTGTTATAAAAGTTGGAGTCACCAGAGTTCTTTCAAACAATATTAGAATAGCTGGGCTATTAAATAAAAAAATGGCTTCTTAAGGTTGTCAGATACCTCAAGTATTACAGTTCTTAAAAAAAAAAAAATCGTGGTTTATCGCTGTTGTTCTTTCATTTGACCTGAATTCAAGGGAAAGCTGAAATGTTTTCTTGGGCAATAAGATGAACAAGCTTGAAATGGGTCTAAATTTATTGATATTCCAAGGATAGCACCATGATAAGGATATTTTTTTTCTTCCCCTTGCTGTAGTCATGCAGTAAGTGTGCACAGCTGCACACTTACTGCATACAGTTGAACATAAAAACTATAATACCAGCATTTCCTTTTAAACTGAATTTTGTCTCCTCCCACAGCTTCAGAGGTTGAAGATTCTGACCTGTCTGATGAGGAGGAGGAAGATGATGAAGATGAGGAGGAGATCATCCCTGTCAAACCCGCCAAAAAGAAGCAGAAGCTCTAGTTACCAGTGGCTTTTTGGAATGACCTCAGCCATCGATGGTTTATAAGAAATACCACAATCCTCTTGTACCATGGACGCATTTTACAAAGTTACTTCTTCCACACAGCCGGGTGAAGCACAGTGTGCTCAAAGCTGAACACGCTGTCCGAGGAAGAAATATCAGACTGTGAGCCTTGTGTCTCGTGGGGTGTAGAAGTTCTCGCCTCACCATTCCTCAGTCTCTTTGAAAGCTCTTGCTCTTGGCAGTGTACTTCACTGCAGATAGGACATCCACTGATAGAAGAACTTTGTTTTTGCTACTAAATACTATTTAGTCTTTTATACTGTATATAATACTGACACCACTGACAAGGATTTATTGCAGCAGTGGTGGAGAAACATCTTTTAACAATCCCAGTATTGTGTCTGAAGGTACACTGTTGTAGTAAAACATGCGTGTACCTAATATGGGATTTTCTGATGAGCTCATAATTGAAAATTGGATTTCTGGTTCCAGCAGAGTGGTCTCTGTCTGCAGATAGGCTTGGGCTCTCAGTGTTAAGATTATATAAACATGAATGTTGAAACATTTGTTAAACATTAAATGCTCTGTTCACAAGAACACCTAGTTAGTAGTTCCAAAATAATTTCATTCTTTCTACATGAGATGCCTATCTTGTAGTGAAAAGATATTTTGTAAATTTGGAGATTGCATCAAAATAACAACTTTGGATTGTCTATAGTTTCATTTGTCTTTCTTATGAATTCATGCAAACACTAATTACACTGATTTGTAAAATATCACAATGAATATGTAACACAGTATAGTGCCTCCCCCCCAGCACTCTTACCATAGACTGGAATTTAAATTAGGCAAAGCACAGGTAGTTTGTAAATCAAATATGTGCAAGAAAGTCAGCTTTGAGTCAAGCTGAATAATGAATATTAGCATAGCACTTTTCCTAAAGTTGAAAATGCTTCATCTGAGAGGATGAGTCTGTGGGATGAAAATATGGCTAGATGAAAAAATTACAGAAATGGCAAAGCATGGAAACCTCTAACAAAAGTTTAGAGCTAGTTATGTTAGTATATATTTGGATCCTTGCCTGGAAAACATTTTTTCAAGTCAGTTGTTGCAGTGTAAAGCCAACTGAAAATAAACCAGCAGCAATGGATAACTGAAATAACTGGCTCCATGATGTCATGGCAAAAGGTGTGATATCACTTAAAGCTTTATAAAGGCAGATCTAGTCTGTCAGGTTGCACTCTGTATCATCTGTGCATGCACATGATCCCATTTGTACAGCACAAACATCCTCGTGTAAACATGTCTGTAAGACGACTGTAAACCTTAAGTCACTGAGGTGAAAATGATATTCGGGGAAGTGTTACAAAATATTTTCTGGATCGCTGAGGTGGTGGTGACACGTCTGTATCTGGTTCATCTGCAGAAGAGAATTGGAGGTCAGAGGAAGCAGCGCCATGCCCGTCGGTCTCATCAGAGCCCCTTGTTGAAGTAGACATACTGCACTTTGTCTCCATATTGGGACACAATGGAGTTCCTCAGATCTGGTTCCAGTCTGGACACGGCCATTGAACTAGAAAAAAAAATACACACACACACACAGAACAGATCACCTATGCATCTGAGTGTGTCTCAGCAGAAATAAGCATTTAGCTCCACGCTGATGATTTACAAGGAAGGTATTTTCTACAGCTGTCAACTCCAAATAGGTGATTGACCACCATCCAGGCAAATTTCTTTTTATCTTATTTGTCAGGTGTTGTTTAACTTACCAGTTCTGTGGGAAGAGTGAGCAGGCTGCTGGCACCATGAAGATAAGGCTGGAAGAGATACAAGGCAAGAGACGCGAGAGATCAGAGAAGAGAAGATGCAGTGTTAAAAAAAAAACAACTTACAGTTCTCATGGTCTTATCAGGCAGAAAAATGAAAATGCAATGTATGCACGATTAACAGGCTTTGTTCACTTACAACACTCCCACCATCATCACTTGCAGAGGCGCATGGAGGAACGTGATCCTCTGAAACAGAAAGAATAAAATCAGTATCCTGTTTATTCCACAAAATACTCCACTAATAGAAACCCCAGACAATCCTCTTAAAACACATTAAACAGTATGGATTCAAGGCTCACCTGCATGAATTTATACTTCTCCAGTCTCTGCATAATGATGGGCAGTATGACTGTGGAGGAGGAGGACAGACAAGGGGAGAGTTGAGGGAGGGAATGCTAAACAAGATAGCGCTGACAGCCAGATGCCCATGCCGCCGCGACTTTTGCCCTAACAACTTACTCATGCCAGGGGCTGCCATGGTAACACGAGAAATGACCACCTGTGTGATGCCCTTGATGGCAGCTTTCTGTTAGTGAGAGGAAGTCAGGGGGGAGAAGGAGAGAGAGAGAAAGAGAGAGGTGAGGAGGG
>OMKZ01014326.1:9669-26724 GCA_900302535.1 Neoniphon sammara
TGGAAAAAATACACGTCTTTTTAATGAAGTGTCTTATAGGCAACATATGTAGAGTGTTTAGATTTGGATATGTGCAGTACAAGCTGTCCACTTTATCAAAAATTCAAATTTCCCAATCAAACGAGAGGAATAGAATGAGAGAGATGGAAGACACTGACATCTCATCCCATTTAGAAAAGACAATAGGTCTTAATTTAACTCCAAGCCTCCACACACACAGCTTTTCTCTCTTTCTTTACTGTTTTCCAGTTCTTGGGAAGGATGTTTGGCTTTATCTGGTGTTTGGGCTTAAGGTCCTGTGGAGATTTGCCGTTTATACACACAGATAAAGCTGTTTGGCTGGACCACTGGGCTGCATCCTGCCTGTCGCTGGCTAAACGAGCGCAATACAATGGATCGTCCTCAGGGGTCCCGAGCTGCCGCCCCCCTCCCCTCCCATGCAGTTTGATCATGGAGCTGGCTGTGCACACTGTGGCTCTGGGACTGTGTTTTGTAAGTGATCAAGATTTGAACATGATATGGCCATGATAAAACTTACATACAATTACATTTTGAGATATTTTTTCTCATCTCACTTTTCTATTTTGCAAGGATTCTATTTTATATTTCTATTCTATTAAGTTTCTATTTCTATTTTGTAAATATATTTGAATAATTGCTGTCTAAATAATACAAAATACTCCCAGTCTTTGATTGATCTGATGCCATTACTGGGCTGTGAGTGACAGAAGGCGGGTCCTAACACACGTAACCACAGAAAATGTTAGCTTTTGCCTGAAATTTTTATTTAGGACAGGAATAGGTGGAAAACAGGCACAGTGATCAGAAACCATATCTTGTAACTTCCTTTACAAACAGAGACTGGATTCTTGAATGTGCAAATGATCTTTTTTTAAGTTTCATCTCAAAACTTATGATTTCTTTTGCAAATTATACAACAGAGATGGCAAACGGTGCAGATGTAATATATGTCAGTTGCTGCTGAAAATCCCTTCTGCATTCCTCAAGGTGAACTGAGAAGAGTATACCTTTATTGCACCTGAACCTGCTCTACATTGGGTTCAAAACAATTCCGCGACTTTCAAAATTTAGTATTAAACTTTCAGAACTACTCTCAAGAATTCAAAACCAAGTTTGAACTGAGCTTCCAGCTTTCAAATATCAGTTTTTTCCTTTCAACAGAAATGTTGCAGCACCCTACTTAGGCTAAGGACTGCAATTTTAAAACACCATACCGGTCCTATTCTGACTTTGAGGTGATTAATGGAGGGCAAATACACCTAGTTCACCCACCTTTCATTTGTAGCATTTCAATCAGCTCTCAAGAACACATTTTTGATATTTAAAACTTGACTCAACTTTTCTTGAGTATTTTAAAAAAAAAAGGACAGTGCTGCACCATCTGTTTGTCTGTATGTCACCACAGTATCCTGGCTGCGAGTCTTTGCTCCACTGTGGCATTTGGACCATAGCAGTTCTATTTTGACTCCTTGTCAACAGTCATGATTGTATCTGTCAGTCACAAATATCATTTGCATCATGTGTTCGGAATATGCCTTGGTAGCTTATAAGTCAAGGCTAACCTACTCCAATTCACTCCCATTATCTTCAGAAATGTGAAACTCAATGAAACCTGACTGTTGCTACACATAGGTTATTCCACCTTATAAATACTTAGCCATCATGTACATTTCAAGCCAGGTGCTCTTCATCAGACCTTTTTTTTTTTTTTTTTTATAAAAATTAAATAAAATTTCATCCAGTATTGGCCAAGGTGGTTACAAGTCTGAGTCAAAAATGACTCTTCTAAAAGACAATTCTAAAACACCAAAATCATGTTGTTGAGACCAGACTCAAATAGTACAGCACCACAACAAATTAAAAAGGTGGGTGAACTGGGTGGATTTACCCTCCATCAGTGCCTGGTTCTGGCCACCTCAGAGTATTTCAAGGACTCACTGCTGGTTCAACAATTTAAAAGGGTCAATGGCTTCAAGTATTCGGGGACCATCTTTGACAGTAACCTCAGCTTCTCTGACAGCACACATTACATCCACAGGAAGTGCCAGCAGCAGACTTAGCTGCTCCAGCAGCAGAAAAACCCCTAAAACTAATCCCCTAAATCCTGAGGGGTTATTATACCTGTCACATTGAAAGCCTCCTGAACAACTTCTTCCTGGCATGTTACGAGCGACCAACAAGAACCGGCTGCAGAAGCTGGTTGGCTCAGGATCAAAGCTTTGTGGGCAGCAGTAGCCAGAACTACAAAAACTGCGTGAGGTCTGAGAGGAAGACAGAGAAAATAATTGCTGTGACCCTGCTCATAACCTCGAGGACTGTTTCTATACTGCTGGCCTTTCGCTGGAGATTTATGACTCCGTGCTTTGGGAGTAAACCCACCCCCACCTCCACCCCCACCCCTGATAAACGGGACCTTTTATGGTATTTATTGATGTTTATTTCTAGCTTTTTGTTTCTTTCTTTCTTGCTTTCGTTCTCGCTTGCTCTATCTCTTGCTTTCTCTTTCTCTCTTCCTCTCTCTCTCTCTTTCGAGTAATAGGTGGTGATTGTAGTGTGGTAGCAGGTCGGTGTGCTTTTTATTAACTGTCTACTGACTGGACAAAGTCAGTGGATAGTTTATTCATTAATATAATTAAGTGTCTTGAATCTTCAGATGTCTGCAGTGTTTTGGCGATTGGACAGTCTCCAACCCTTAGAACTCTGCTGTTCCTTCATTATCAATGTAGTCCAGTCGCTCACTTAGAGACATGAGTGTGTGCAAATATTTCCCTGTGCATTTACTACAAAAAAAAAAAGGGCTGAATAATTAGGACAGCAGCATTAGAATTACAATGATGATTCTCATGCAAGAGTGACTCCTGACTTTCAACACAAATAGTTTCCAGCTGCAATTAAAAATTTAGACTCTCATGGCATCAAAAGTACGGCATCTTGCATAGTGTCTCAATTAGTAAGGATGGGGTGCACTTTACTGTTGCAGCCAAATTTTGTGTCGGTGTGTTTTTACATCAAAATCTACTGAAATTCGAAGTATTTATGAGTTCAAAACTAATATGAAAATCATATTTGGAGAAAAAACTACCTGTTTGACCTCAGTGTCACTCCCCTGCATGTGATTTCTATGCTCTTGTAATCTACAGGTAATTAATGGTCTGGTGGCAGATTAAGAAAATGGCATGTGTGCTTGAAAGAGAAGAGGTGAGAGTAAAATCTAATTGGAAAATGCAAGAATAAGCCACAACCACAAAAGAGAAAATGTCTGTCTCCAACAAGCAGTCCAAGCCCTCGCTCACACCCCCTCCTACAAGGGGATGAGGTCTCCAGAAGGCTCCCCTAGCTCTCTTCCTCCAGCCCCTAGAGCCTCTAACTCCATGTAGTTCACACAGACATCTAAACACACAGAGGGCTTGGAAATCGCAGGACTCTGAACTTGTTTTAGTTTTTAGAATTCCTCTCAAGGTTGCTCCCTGTGCCTCATTTTCCAGAACGTCATACTCGAGTCTTCCATTACACCCGTGGGATTAGATCAATGAAACAGCACTGTTATGTAGGGCGATGTCTTCAAGGATTTAAAATAGCATTTATCATGTCAGAGCAACTCAGAGCAGTGGGATTATTCTGCTTTGTATAGGGATAACTGCCGGAGAGCTTGTAATACAGTCATCAAACTTAGACCACACAATACCGTATGTTGTGATTCTTAATGCTTTGAGAAGCACTAAGCTGAGTATCAGATTCAATAGTGACATATTGGGACTTACTACAGTGAAATAATAAGCATATCCCTCGGGGGAATAAAACTTTTAAAAACTTTTAGTCATTTATAGACTAATTATAAAATTTAAAACCTCTCAGACTTCAAGCACTCTCATTTTTTTATTTGTTATTTGACTGACCATTACATGATTCTTTATGACTTAGATTAAAAATAATTGATGGTTAATATAAAATAAACATTTGCTAATGCACAGGACGTGATGTAACCAGGGGTGCATTTAGAATTGCTTGAGCTCCAGGGCTAAGTCGCTGCAGGGGCATCAAACCAAATAATGTGAAGCATTCTAAGACTAAGAAGAAATCAACCCAAAATATTGTCGGGGAAAAGACCAAACACAACTTAAAATCTCTTAAAAATTGCTGGGAACGAAGTCTGTCTTGGCTAATTTTAGCGGGGGGTCACTGGGATTATCAAGTGGGCCTCTCCCAGCATAGATGTTTCACAGAACTCAACTGATTGCAGCTTCATGACATGCTTAGATGCATCAGCGGTGAATGGTGTCATCCCTGACCCCACAGCTGCTCTCAACTCCGATCAGACCTGCACCTGATCCACCCTGACACTGCAACCACATTTAGGCTTACATCAACCCTGTAATATCCACATCAGTCTCAACAATGGGCCAAAAGGACGCCTGAAACTTGCCTGGAATAAACAGAACTGGGTATCTAGCATGAGCAGTGATGACCCCTATGGCTGAACAGACACGGAAAAGAGCGTCACCTACAGAAGGAAATGGACGTACCAGTACTGACCACAGTTTGATTGACAGGTCATCTCTGGGGAGTGCAGCGCAGCAGCACAGGATTGACAAGCTGGATGGGACAGGATCAAGATCAAGAGAGCAGGGTTTAAGTAGCAAAACCTCTTTTCTAAGCGTCTCCCTGTCTTGGCTTGGCTCCAAGGCCTTCAGGTTTCAGGCCTCCAGGAGAGATCGGGCTCCCAGACAGGGGCTCACACACACACCATATTGATAACCTCATTGCTGTTATCTCATCTCTGAACAAGGGTGAAAACTGATCACACTTAGATGTGGAGACCTCACACGGTTACACACATTAACTCCTGGCCACAGCTGCCCCACTGATCTTTCTTCCCCTGTTTTCTCTACTTACTCTTTTGTGATTTATCTTCCATTCCTCTATAACTCCTGCATTTCTGTTGTTTCTCTCCTCAACCCCCCCAAGACTGACAGTTTATCCTCCACCATATCTGAGAAAAACAAGATTTAGAACAGGCATACTTGATTTGCCAGAGATGCTGAAAGATGCTGTACATGTCACAGCATCGAACTGTGGGACTGTGGTACTATTAAGGCACCTTTGCTTTGGTAGGCCTCACACTCTGGCCCTCGCTCGAAGTGACGCCTTACCTGGATACGATCAGCTAATCAACGCAGAGGGGACATCAACGCGGGAGACCGAGGCCAGCTGCTGTGGGAACGTTGCTTCGCCGCAAAGAAACAGCAAGTGTAACATGGGGAACAGTGATCAGGGACAATGAGGGGTCAAGAACCCAGGGCGCTGCATCCCGAGGCCAGCTCAAAGGGACAGTCAAGCGGTCTAGAATTTTGGCCACTGTCTATGGACGCTGATGGGATTGTTTTGTCTGTCCCACTGCCAGGAAAAAGTGAGTGGTCGCCCCCACTGACGCAGCAATGGTATAGCAAGTCCAGGCCCCAGCAAGAATGTGTGAATGTACACCATTCCCAAGGCGCATCCTGCTACAGCTGATGGGGCCTGACTGGTGAGACGGGTGTCACACAAGTAGCCTGCTATGAACGGTGGAACATTATTTTAATCACTAAAGATCTGACTGAAACAAGGTATTTCTTATTCCCTTTCCAGCTGATACTGACCTTCCAGACATGCGTCCCATAAGTCCAACACTAGCCCAACTGTGCAAATCAAGATGGTGGGAGCTAAGTGGTTCTACCCTCTGTGCCCCGTTTATGCACTAAAATCACATGAATTTTAGGGTGGAGTGTATTGCCTGGTGTAGTATGTAAGAAAACCCAACATAATGCTTTAGAACAGATAATTTACAATTCTTCGTTTTGTGTGTCTGTTAGGAGAGAATAGTAACGTTGATATTACTGCTTCAGATAAACAGTCAGCAGGGGACCATAAGTGTAACTCCAGTGACAGAGCTGGAGTGGCAAAGTAAGCAGCTGGGCTGGGATATTGCCAGGCCGCTCTGGAAAAGCTACACACACTGTGCAAACGTGTTTTCATGTCTTCCAAAATGAATTGTTGCCTAATAAATTTGGAAGAATTCTGCTTCTGCATATGACTGTGTGACTGGGGGGGTCCGGGGACCGATGAGCAGATGGGCTTGTGATACACTTTAGTAATGCCACACTCAAATAATGTGTACACTTTTTTTTTTTTTTAAATGTATGCCTACTTTTTCCTCAAATTATGACATAACAAAGCCATATTTAACCAATTTACATTGCAGTAGTCTCATTTTTCAACAGCCATTACATTATGCTATCAGTTTATTTTTTGAATGCTATACTGAGATAAATATTCTATACACAGAGGTTTTAAGTAGATAATAAATACAGCTGTTATGTTTATATAGGCTGTGAATGAATGTGAATGAATGGATGCTGTAGCTGTGATACATGATGTTTTTGCTGGTAAATTCAGGGTCACCTTCAGTCTGTGGACCCCCCTCCCTCATCACTCTTCACTGAATGTTATCTAACATGGCAGACCTGCCAAACTAATATTCTTTAGTGGATTGGTAAAATCCCTATAACATGACCACAATGCCCTCATAATGCTGCATGCGTCCACACTTCCCTTTACTATTTACGTAATGACATTATATAATGCAATGTGTTGCAGCCTCAGTTTTACCAATATGTAAAATGGAGGCTGATGCATTCAGGTATAGTGGGTCTACATCTAATAAAAAAGGCCTTGTGGGGAAAATATTGGAGGATTATCTTTGCTGAAAAATTTCTGTAGATTTCTGCTTTAATTTACTAGAGTCCTTATGGATTCTCATCATAATGAAATGCATCACATGACTAGTACTGTGTGGGAAAAAAAGGATGCACTTCATGTACTGTGCATGTGTGTGTAACACATGCAGATTTCTCATCAACCCTCAAACAATCTACAGGGTTCCCACTGCTTTTAAAGAGGCTTAGGTGTTAAGGTTGCCAGAGATGAGGAATTCATATGGGGAATGATGGAGGATCAAAAACACAATTGGGGCATCACAACAAACACAGCTAATGAAATTAGTTCATAAGCCCTGTGCAGATAAGAGACAAAATATAGACAAGAAAGGAATGATTAATCCAAAAATAATAATTAAAAAATGTAATTATCTACTTTTTGAATCCGGCTTCCCCCACATGCCTCTGCAGCATCAGTTTTTTAATTGACATTTTAATATGTTTATAGGCTAGAAGTTGCTATATATGGCACCTAAAGGACAGATGTGAGCACTCAAATCTTGACTCCCTGGGTATCATACAAAATTCAACTTTACCATTTCTTCTAATTGTGTTCAAGCATATTTTACCTGTAATATACAATATTTCCAACAGCATTTGAAGGCCTTATCTGCTTGCTACTGCAGTGACAGTACAAATGAGTCACTGGATGGTGATTGGCTGGTAGTTTTAATGGACCCGTCCTCCTCCCTGTTACTAACAGTGGCTCCTAAAGCAGGTGAAGGCTGATGCAAAGATTCTAGATGATTGGTTTTTGATGAAGCCCAGTTTGAAACCCCTTGGGCAAATTCCAATTGGCTTGTTTTTCTGGTGACATCATGTCCTGCAGAGAACCTCATTAATTAGCAAGGAGTACCACTGCCATCTTTTAAAATCATTTAAATAACATCCCAGACCACAACATTCATGCAACACTCTGTTGTGTTACGCAAGCGTTGCAACTTTGGCAGCCTTTTTAACACGGCGGGGTTTATATGCATGTCACAGCTGATTGGGTAACACCTCTGACACACCCACCAAACGAGAGAAAACAGACCTAAACAGCTGCCTGATGGTCTTCTCAGCTTCTCTAACAGGCAGGCTGGCAGTGGGGAGCCTTTGGATTTTGTGTATAAGACATAACCAGAGATGGGACACAAACCTATATACTGACATGTGCAATGTTGTTGTGAACCGGAAACTCAGCTGGAGATCTTGTCCCCTAACAAGCTGTCTCCGTCGCCAGCAGCCCCACACAGCTGGGAATGACACCCTCGCCTCCCAAGAGAGAGCCGAGCTGCAGAACACACAGAGTCATTACCCAAAACCACCATGAAGCAGCCGGCTGTCTTCTTATCAGCTCCCACACTTTCTGGCTGTGCTTGCAATCAGACCATAATTAATCTGCCCGTCACAGGAAAACAGCTTTCACTGCTAGCTCACCACGCTGGCTTGTATCCTCTAGTCACCAACTCAGAACAAACAACATAAGCAATGCCCACACAATTTTCTGCAACAATAAAGAGTTTACTCAGTAGGCTTCAGTGTACATTATGGGGTGTATCTGAATTTGGCTTATGGTGTAGATATTATTCTGTTTTATAATTATGAATGTTTTTGTTGTGAGTGGAACAGCACATTGCACCATGGACTGGCCTGAAGAGATTTTTTTTTTTTTTCCCCCAAGCAGGAAACCAAGGGGTTTTTCTCACGCTGCTCAACATTTTACAGTTGCAGTTTTGGTTGATTTCCACTTTCCAGTATCAACAATGCACTGGCTATGCAAGGAAGTGTAATTTTTTGTTCGTAACTTCGGGATGTGAGCCAGAGTCATTGTTGAAAGGGCCAGGTGCCCCACTGGGCTTGATTTATTGTCAGCTTTTCCTTACACTCAGAAGGAAATGACTTGGAGGCATTGAAAGGCACTGAAAGGAGACGATAAGGCATCGCATACACAATAACGAATCAAGGAGCACAAGTGAAACTTTAAGCTTTATTAAAGAAGACCAAAAAAAGTTTACAGCCACTTGTAGCGCTTGTAAGCACCGTAGATCTAAAAAAAAAAAAACCACTTTCACATGGTTTTCTAGCATGCAGCACTGAAGTGAAGTACACAATATAGTGTGAAGTTTTTTTTTCTTCTCTGCTCATTAAATAACCTTATTGGCAGAATACACGCAAACTGAGTTTTGAAGAGCAAAGAAATGAAATCTCCATCATACTGTTGAGCAGTAGAAATTCATGGACAAAAACGAAATGCTTTATCAATACCGGAAAAGCTTTTCTGTGGAGAAAATTGAAGTTAGAGAAAACATTTTGAAACGGTTTCATTCCTCTCACCCAGCTGGTAAGTGTTGCTGGTTAGCTAGTCCAGCTATTTTACTTTGTGTTGCAAGCCTCTACTGAGCTGGAAATCCTACTAAAAGGATGTGCTGTTGGGTTAAGCGGCTGGTATGGTTATATGAACCACCTGCAATTTAGGCTGTCAATCAGATGAAGGGGCGGGAGCTTCCTCTCCAGGCTGAGATCCAGATGTAAATGTTGTACCCTTCTATACATTAAAAAGACCTTCTCAATGTCTTTAAAGGTAATAAATGGGTTCAACAGTCACAGGGATTTAACAGCATACTGTACAAGTGAAATGTTGTTTACACTGAAAAACTCTGCATTTCTAGTTAAAGATGAACAACAAAGTGGGTCACAAGTATTCCCCAATTATCTCCAGTTATCTCGCAGCTATACAGCTGACACTGAACAGCCTAATGTTGAATAGCACTGATATCATGAAGGTAGTCCCTGTTAGTGTGTTATAGGGCTTCACATTATGATTCTAGTCTGCTAAAGCTGCCTGGCACTACAATTTTAAGTGAACTTTGCAGATTTAAGGGCCATTTTATTATTAAATATAGGCCCTTTTAGCAATGAATCTGGCTCACAATACAAAATTATGAACCAAAAATCATACTTCTTTTCAAAATCTTTTACAGAGGAAAGATGTGAATGAACCAAAACACAAATTCTCTATTGACTTCATCCAAAAAAAAAAACTGAAAAAGGAACATGGATAAAGTTGAATGTACACACACACACACACACACACACACACACACACACACACTTGGCCTGCAGTGCGACCCAGGGAGTGCTTTTGTACTGTTTATTCAGCTTGACATGGCTAAGGATAGTTTCAACACATGACCAACCCAGCAAAATATTCCTCTGCTCCAAACAAGCCTTCATGTTGCACAGCAGGGTCTCCGGCCCAGATGGAACCACAGCAAACAGAAAGCATTACAGTTTATGTGTGTACGTGTGTGTGCACATGTGAAAGTGCATACTCACATTTGCATGTGTCCCCTTCTGACCTACTGCATACTCCTCTCAAATATTTCCAGAGCTGTGTATTGATTTAGGGATCATACTAATACATACACATAAACCAGATTCACAAAATGTATTTTTGTTTATGGAGTAAATATACAGGCTACATACCGAAGAGCAATCTGCACATATTTCTACTTTTCATGTCAGGGCATCAAGTGCAGGGATATGAAGCATAATCCAATGTGTATCTTCACTCCCTATAAACATTTCACTGATATGTTGTTCTCTGTATAATAGTTATGCTAACAAACCTCTACAATAGAGTTAATGTCTGCAAATCCTAAAGTCTGAGTTGAAGTCTGAAATCCTATTACAAAATTAAGCCAGAATCATTAGCACCATTACTTTTTTTAAATTCCAGGGCCATAGTGTAAGACTTTGAAGGCTGAGTGCCTTTAATTTTTAAAAATCAGAATGATTTAGTATTTAATTAATTATTTTATTCTTTTAAGGGTGGAAAAGTCTTTAAAACCGCATTTAGACCATTGTGGGATACTAAAACTCTCCACTGAAACTCCACAATAACAAATTCCTGCAGCAGAATCTGAATCAGTTCAGGTTAAAGGCTTCCTGTAGTCAATCAGTGTAAAGCTGATCGATTATAAAATAACAATGTTGGCCTAAGAAAACCAAAACTCTTTCATTCCCACTGCAATATCAATTTTAAACAAGGACAATTACACTGCCACTACTTTTTAATGCAGCTTTGCACACCTGCTCTTATTTATTTATGGAATTGTGTGTTTTATTTTTATGTGAGTCTTTCATGGGTGTATGTTGTATCTTGTTTGTGAGCCCCTAACCTGAGATCATTTTCGATCATCATATGATAGACAATAAAGTTTTTTGAATCTTGAATGCATCATATCCATTATATCAGAGGTGGATGACACTGACTTAACAAATCTGATTTTTAATAAAAGGCTGACATTGGTCTGATAAGTCTACATCGTCAAACCAAATTATGCAACCACATTAAAACAGTGACTGTATTCACAGCACACAGGGAAATCTGCACTGTGGCAAGTCTGTGCTGCAGGAAAGCTGCTGCATTAAAGCTGCAATGCTATTAACTGCACTGACCGCAGCGTAACCCCGCAGAGACAAAGGAAACGGGGTTCAGCAATCAGGAGGTGTCAGACACCCTCAGATCAGCATGCTTAATTGTGGCGCCTCACACAAAAAACGCCTTTGTTCCAGCAAATGGGAAATGAGACTGGACTACTGTGGGATTTTACTGGGAGAGAGAAGAGGTTTCATCAGTTAATTGTTGTTTTAGTATTTCAAGTTGATATCAAATCTTGTTGACCCACGGTCGTGTGGTCATCAAAGAATGTGTATCTCAAAACATTAGTCGTGATTGGTGATAACATCATCTTTGGATCTGCCCTATGCGTGGTCAAATGTAGGCTAATCTGTGGTTCTGAATGGGCTGCACGACAGAACAGAGTAAACAGTCAGATGAACTTTTTACCTCTGACCTGACACTGATTTGCAGCAAGTACTCTAGAATGTCAAGGCAGAGTTAACAGAGGAAATATACATAATGGGCCTCATGCAAGAAGCACTGGTCCACTCCAAACAGATTTGTTCCCCAAAGGCATGCACATGCAATTTAAGGTACCACATTCTTATAAACAGAACTGTCGTAGGTACAAAATTTTTTTATGACTATCATGATCATGTGTACACTACTTGGCCTCCCACAACGCATGCATCAGCGTTGAGTACCTGTCTCAAGATCTGGCATAAGATCTGTCAAAAAAAGACAATTTAATCCAGTTTTTAGCCGCTTTTTACTCTACGTCAATGTTCCACTGTTCTCTGTCCTGTCGCTGAGGCTGTCCCTCCACAATCACAGCGCTTTTGCTGTGATTTTAATACAAATATGAATGATGTGGAGCTTTTAATGCAGTCTTTATTGAGCATTGTTCCACGCTACTGGATAATGTGGCACCCCTAAAAGTTAGGACTAGGCCTATCCGCAACAATTCCCCGTGGATGACAGACGCTGTCCACCGTGCTAGATGAGAGTGTCGCAGGGCTGAACGACGATGGAAAGCCACTGGGCTTGAAGTGCATCGACTTCATCTCAAAGACCTCCATTATTCTTTTAATGCACTAGGAAAAGAAGCCCGGTCTGCCTATATTGCCAACTTAATTTTGTCATCAAAAAGAAATCCTAAGATTTTATTTGACACTATTAACTTGTTTCACCGCCATCCCAAACATTACCGTGTTTCTCTAATGATGACAGTAACAAATTCCTTACCTTCTTTATTGGTAAGGTATTGGCTCTTATGTCCAGTGTTCATCCAGGGTCTTGCCCGCCTACCTCCAGCCCCTCACCATCTCCCTCTGTCTTGGACTCCTTCCAACCTATCACCTTACATGATTTGATGGATTTGGTTAGGAAAATGAAACTCCCCTCCAGTCTTCTTGATGTTCTTCCAGCTTCACTATTTTTAAAGGCACTGCTAGCTGTTGGTCCCACTGTAGTAGCAAATTGTTATCTCCTCTTTGTCTACTGGCTATGTCCCCTCCTACCTTAAGCAGGCTACTATTCAGCCCATACTAAAGAAAACCAACTCAGACCCCACCTTGCCCAAGAACTATAGGCCTATATTCAAACTCCCATTTTTATCCAAAATATCAGAGAAGGTTGTGGCCAATCAACTCATTGCTGCATTGGAGAGGCATAAAATTTATGATAAGTTTCAATCAGGGTTTCAAAAACAATACTCTGCTTTCTGTGTTAGTGCTTCTTGATCTCAGTTCTGTGTCTGACACTGTGGACTATCACATCCTGATAAGGAGGTTATGCGACTGAGTGGGCATATCAGGCATAGCACTAGACTGGTTAACATTGTATCTCACTAACAGAAGTTTTACTGTCTCCTTCAGAGACTTTGTGTCTGATGTCTCCCCTCTGTTATGTGGTGTTCCGCAGGGCTTGGTCCTGGGACCATTGTTGTTCTCTATATATTTGCTGCCCTTGGGACAGATTATTAAAAGATTTCATATCGCTTATTATTTATATGCAGACGATTTACAGCTCCATTGCACATTTCAACCTAGTGAGGTGAGCAGGTTATCTAGGCTCCTGGATTGTCTCAGCGTTATTAGGGACTGCACGGCAGCAAACTCTTTATAACTCAACACTGATAAGACAGAAGTTTTTATCGTGGCTCCTGACAAACTGACTCCCTCGATCATACAAAATATTGGGTCTCTTTCCTCTGTAGTCCGCTGTAACGTGCGTAACTTAGGGGTAATTTTTGACCAATCCATGTCATTTGACACACACGTTAAACAGCTGCCTAAATCTTGTTTCTTTCATTTAAGAAATATTGGTAAACTGAGAACAGTAGTTTCTGCTTCCGAATTACAAATGCTCATACATGCTTTTATCTCATCTCGCATTGACTATTCCAATGCACTGTTCACTTGGTACATCTGCTCTCCACTGACTACAAACAATCCAAAATCCTGCCGCAAGATTTTTTACTAGGTCAAAAAAACGGTCACACATCACCCCTCTACTTCAATCCCTGCATTGGCTCCCTGTTGAATTTAGGATCAAGTTTAAAATCCTCACCCTCCTCACCCTTTAAGACGTGGGGTGATCACGTTTTCAAGGCTGTGGCTCCTAGGCTGTGAAAAGCCTAGCCTGCCTGCAACCTTATGGTCTGCTGAATCTGTGGACTCTTTTAAACGGCAGCAAAAGATATTCCTTTTTAGACAGGCTTTTATGTAATTTTTACTCACTAGTTTGTACTGACTGGATCTTTATATTTCCTATTTTAAGTAGTGTGTGCTTCATATCTATCACAGTTTTGGCACTTCACCTTGTCACATACATGCCCAGTGCTCTATTTTATTTTATTTTCCATTTTATTTTGTTTATTGTTGTTGCTGTTGTTTTATAATGCTGTTGTAAAGCACTTTGTGACCTTGTCTGCAAAAAGTGGTATACAAATAAATTTTACTTACTTACTTACTTACAATAAGCCTGGTTCCCTAAACCTAAACAAAAAACAAAAACAAAACACACACACACACACAAAAAAATCAGTAATGGATTGCCAAATTAAAGAAAATTTTAATGATAATATTCCAATGCATTGATATAAAACTCTTTAACAATATTTTCTCAAATAAATATAATTAATGAATGACTTAATCTTATTAATTAATCACGTCCTTGACTCTGAGTACAAGCTTCTCCCCTCTGGCAGACAATAGAGTCCCTGAGTGTAAACTAATAGTTTTTAAAACTCATCTGTAAGTTTTAAATTAGGCACTGTGAGCTGACATCGAACATACATTGGTTTTAGGCTGAGTTGTGTTATGATAGGATAAGGGTGGAGAAACATACTGGTACTATCCTGTTGCAGGCTTTTATTGAAAACACTGGGGAGTATGCACCAGTACATACTGTATACATAGCTAGCTACTGTTGCTACCGCTTATGGAGCCTAGTGAAGGAAAACAGGTACAGTTGAAGAGTCAATGAAAAGGCGACGAAATACAAACTGAGGTCATGTTCTGATTGGATCATTTCACTCTTACGTGTGACATTTTGACATGAAATAGCAGGTAAACACAGCTGTTACTAATGACACTAATGGATGTTCAGTTCTATTTAGGTCTAACAGAGACAGGGTCCTGCTATTATTCCTGCTGGCTCACTGGAAAGACTCTGCTACACTTAAATGGAACAGCACCTTCATTCATGTCATTAGTAACACCTGTGTTTACCTGCTAGGAACAATCTACAGTATAGCAAAACTGCTGTCAGAGTCAGTGTTTTCTGTGTTAACATTCAGAGGAACACCTATCTTGGGTTCCCCTGTGAATAAAAGCACCACCAGTTAGTTAGGTTATATGAATAAAAACAGGAAAAAAGATCATTATTGGTTTTGATCTTCTCATAGACCATGGTAATAAATAAATAAATAAATAAAATAAAATAAAAAGGTCTTCCTTATCACATGACCAACCTTTCCACATAATTCCATCCAAATCCATTGACAGCTTTCTCAGTTATTTTACTAAAAAACTGAAATAATTGCCTCCATATTAGTGGGGGTAATTATTTGAAATCAGTTTCTCAAAGGACCTCTACTGATAACAAGTAAGTTCAGCACCAGTCTCATCACTCATTTCTTTCCTTTGCTTTCTCCCCAGGCCTTGGTAAGAGAGTTGCTCACTTGCTTATAAAACCCTGGACAGGCTCAACAGCATGTGGATCTAGCCTGAAGCTGGATTTGTGACACAGACTCTTTATTCTTCAAAATTAGCTTGTGACATGTGTAATCCATTCAGTGTCAGCATCCTTGGTGTCGCTAGTTTCCTGACTTATGACTTGTTTTTCAAGCAGAGATGCATGACAGTAAAAGGTCATCAGTGTACAAGAAGCCATGTAAGATCACAGAGCGCTGTCACTTGTAAGACTGAAGACCGGCTGCATGACTGAGCCAATGCTTTATCTTCCCAGATGTTTTGACATGAACCCTCAGAGAAACAACCGTTAGTTCAAGGATCCCTATTACATCAGACTTAGTTCCCGTTATGGGAACATTATTGTTGTTGTTGAATTTTACAATGGTCTACACTGTACATAGAGCTAAAGCATTAGTTAGATTATCATAGGATTACCATAGTTGGTCTTCTACTGATATCCTGTGAGTCATTGTGTGAGTTAAATTGTAAGGAAATCAAGCTAGTCCTAATTTTGCTGGGGGACCCCCTCAAGGATCCCTGAGGGACCACTGATTTAAGCAATCTCGCATGAACACAGTATAAGTGTGTATTGTGCAATATGCTTTTAACAGCTCAACAAGGCCTGGATCACACTTTCTAAATCACTTGTGTTTGCTCACACTCACTTGGCCAGACTTTGGGATTTTGCGACTGGTGGGTTTGGCATGGCTGTCCTGTGGTGAGGCAGTGTGTGCAGGAATCTGACCACTGGATTTGTAAATGTGTGGGCTTCAGACGTTTGTCAAGTCCATACATTCATTCCAGACTGGTCATGTGCAAGTGTCTGTGTGTGTGTCTATCCGGTTATAAAAATAATAATAATGATAACAAAAATAACCACATCTCCTTTAGTCGATTGCGCTATCTACACTGACTGCGAGTGTCACCTTATGTACAAAAATTACAGGTTTTTCCTTGTTTCTGCATGTTGCCGTCTGGGATGTTACTTAAATGATGTTAAAAGATGGTAGTGATACTCCTTGCTAATTAATGAGGTTCTTTGTGGGGCATGATGTCACAAAAAAAAACAACAAAAACAAAAACAAAAAAACAAGCCAACCAGAATTTCCCCAGGTGTTTTGTCATAACTGGGTCTTATCAAAAAACAGCCAGCAGTCACAACAGTCATGAAAAATCTTAAATTTGCATCAGCCCAAACAAGTTTTAACAGCAGCAATTGTTAACTGAAGAGGCGGAGCCACTGATGCTACCAGCCAATCAGCAACCAGTGGCTCATTAATAATGAGTGAATGTCTCCAAAACTGCTCATTAAATTCTAGGTGCAATAGGAACCCTTGAAAATAAGTTACTGAATTTTTTTCCCCATAGTTTAACTTTCATTTCGATGTCAGTTTTTTAGACAGTTGACCATCATATAAAATTGCCAAAGCCAATGGATAGCCCCTTTTCCCCTTGAAAGTGTGATTGATTTTGTTCATGTTGGTTATTTGCTTTGTGAACACCATCGGGTGGTAATACTTTGCTTTTTATTCCAAAAAAGAAATTCAGAGCCATGAATGCAGGCAGTTAACAAGCAAATACAACTATAGGCAGAAACCAGTGGCTCAGGGCTCCAGGCAACCAATCAATCTCAGCACTCTTCAGTAATGAGGAATGTGTGTGTGTGTGTGTGTGTGTGTGTGTGTGTGAGGTG
>OMKZ01014332.1:7505-20537 GCA_900302535.1 Neoniphon sammara
TTAATTTTTTTTTTTTTTTTTTTTTTTTAACTCATCACTGTAGGTCTCTATATTCTGCTGTAAGTCAGATTCTGGCATCTCTTCACTGGTTAGGTTTAGAAATGATTTTAAGACCTTACTGAGTACTTTCAAAGCACACTTAGATCTGGCCCCAAGCTATATTGCAGACTTTTTTACCCCCTATGAGCCAAAGTCCAGAGTCCAGGCTAAAGATGGCTTGGCCTGTGTCTTCAGGGACCTTAGGCATTTTAGCAGAGTAGCGGAGCTGTAGACTTTTATAGCATTATTTTTACTCATGCTTTGGTCTTTTTGTTCTATCTTGTGCTGCCTTCTTGTTTGAACATGTTTTACTTTATTTTATGAATAAACTTGTGTGTTTACTATCATGTGATTAGTATTATTACATGTGATTACTTTTATAATTATTAGAGGCATAATACACATTTCCAGCACTTGCATGATGCCATATAGGCTATATGCTAAAAATGGATTCAAGTTTAATTCCATTAATTCAATATGATCTAGAAAAGGTCTGTTTTTTTTTTATTTGTTTGTTTTGTTTTTTGATAGCGTTGCATTTTGAAAGCAGTTTGTAATCTCTGTTCACTAGGTATACGTGGAGCTGCGTTTCACACTGAGAGATTGCAATTCTATTCCCTGGGTGTCTGGTACTTGTAAGGAAACCTTCAACCTCTTCTACCTGCAGACAGATGAACCGCTCCCTGCAGGGACACGCTTCCGCCCTGCTGACTATGCCAAGGTAGGAGATGTTTCATTTCTCAGAAAAAAAGGTTTCTGCTGTACAATTACCATCATGTAAATGTCAAAGATTCTGCTAATGTCTAAATCATTGCCTCTAAGGTGGACACCATTGCAGCAGATGAGAGCTTTACGCAGACAGACCTTGGAGATCGTGTTCTGCGTCTCAACACTGAGGTCAGGGAGGTGGGGCCAGTGACCCGAAAGGGCTTCTACCTGGCCTTCCAGGATGTGGGAGCTTGCATCGCTCTTGTGTCTGTCAAGGTCAGTGAACCAGCTGGTGTGAATGAGAGTCATTTATGTTTGCATGAGCTGTAAAAATGAGGAAGGACAGAGAATCTAAATTTGGGTGAATATTTAAAGGATCATACCCGTCATACACTTCTTGTCAACAGTTGTGATCATATCTGTCCACTTAAATCAGTTGTATCAGTGTGTACAGAATGTGCTTCGGTAGCTTTGAAGTCAAAGCTAATTTACCCCAATAGAGTGTGCTAGTGACAAAATGTTTATGTATGCCAACCAGGAAGTTACTTTGACCATTGGTTCCCTCGGCTTTTTGGATTTTTCTATAGCTCTGTCGTAAACAAAGGCTTATGATACTTACACATTTTGTTCAACACAATGACGTCCACAAAGCAATACACTTTATTAAAAAAATTTTTGGACCATACACACAATTAAAATAGGTGGAAAGCTAATGTTAGTCGAAGATGAGCTCCAATTGGTTGCGCTCCAATAGGACTGATATGGTCCTTTAAACTTATTATTGTAATACTATTTACATTACTATTTTAACTCTTTAGGTGTTCTACAAGCGCTGCCCATCAACCTTACGGAACCTGGCAGCCTTCCCTGACACTGTGCCACGCCTGGACTCTTCTTCCCTGGTGGAAGTGCGCGGTGCTTGTGTGGAGAATGCAGAAGAGCGAGACACACCCAAATTGTACTGTGGTGCCGATGGAGACTGGCTGGTGCCTCTGGGCCGCTGCGTCTGTAGCATTGGGCACGAGGAGATGGATGGCTATTGCCGAGGTGAGGAGCGGTTTCGTATATTTGTGTGTGTGTGGATGAGTGTATGTGTGGGAGTATATTTAAGCACACTAAGCTTCACCTACAGTGTTGCTGCAGATGCAAATGGAATCTGTAAGTATAGCTGGTTGGGTTCCCTGACTGAGGCAGTGACAGAAACGGAAACAAATATAAAGAAATAGGAAGGAGAGAAGAGAAGAGAAGAGAAGAGAAGAGAAGAGAAGAGAAGAGAAAAAGAGAGAAGAGGAGATTGCATCACACTGACAGATCTCATGGGCCTACCAGTCATCTGCAAAGGCTTGAGATCTCAATGCTACACCACCTCCTCCCTCCTCTCGCTCTAAGATCCCACATTCTTCTCTGATCCTTTCCATCCACATCTCTCTTCATCTACTCTCAGCTCCACCTCCCCTCATCATCGTCTCTCCTGCCTTGTCCTCTCTTTGTTTACTTTCCACTTGCAGCCCCCTTCTTTCCCCTCCTTGTCCCTTTCTTTTGTCTCTGTCTTTTACCACCTCCTTCTCCTTTCTCACCCCCGCTGTCTCCTCTCTTTACTCTTTCCCCGTCCTCTCAGCTTTGAGATCCCAAGGACTGTAATATGCAGAGAACAGCCAACGTCAATCAGAGTTTTCTGACATTTGAAAATCATTATTTCAGCTTTCATGGAGACCTCTCTAGGGGCTCTCTATGAAGTATGCAGTTCAAATGGTAGACTGTCATTTCTCAGGTAAGGACATCTTCACCTGCAATATGACATTTTTGATTTTCTTATGTCCATGTCTGTTATTGCCTTATTAAATATTAGCAGATGCCTGCAAATATTCACTCACATAAACCTTCAAATCCCAAAAAATTGATAAATTTCCCAATACTTTGGTAAAAGGCTTTCTGGGACATTTCCCAAATAATGTGTTGGATCAACTTTGCCTAAATGTGTCTTACTGACAGCAGAACAGACTGAGAGAAAGTTTAAGAAACTGTTGAGTTGTTCCAGATAGTTTTTGGCCTGGTTTCTCAATTAGATGGTGCAGACTGGGGGCTAGCTGGCTAATTGCCTTCATTTGTTAGCTTCACAGATAATTTAGCTTGCAACCGGTCTTTTCTAAACCCTCCAACCTTCTCTTTCATTTGCATAGCATAGACCTACTCTTGTAATTAAGGCAGGTGCCTAATTGAGCCATACTGCATGATAACAATTATAGCACACCCTGTGTTACCACATTTTGTATGCTTACAGATGTCTCAGCTGGTTGGGGGAGGGTTCATGTAGTACCCCTGTGGTGATGTGGTTACTCAGGTTATTACAGAGAGAACTCCAACAGTCATTAGTGCAGCAGATATGTAGGCCAGGCAATAATATCTTCTCTATTTGCTCCTAGAGTGCAGTATTTCATTTCTTTTCTTTTTATCTTTTGAAGTTGTTTTCGTTTCCTGTCTCATTCATTTCAAAGATATGCAACACAAATTACTGTCAGGAGAGGTTGCGGATAAGACAGCAGCTAAAGTTTACTGTTCTCATGTTGTCCCTTGTTTACGTCCTACATCTACTCCTCATGTCCCTTTTGACCTCCTAGCAGTTGTCTTCCCTCGTCCCTCTGCACTGTAGCTTCAACAGTTCAGTATCATGGGGAAACAGGCCCAGCAGACACTTTAATGAATGGGTCAGCATTAAAATGTAGCTCACAACAAAAACACTGTTTGTGTTAGTGCGTGCATGCATGTGTCTGTGTGTGTGCATATGATCATAACTGTTGCTCAAACTAACAAATGTACAAGTGCCAGTATGTTACTTTTTCACTTGGTAATGCAGGACAATATCTTTCAGAATTTGCATAACAATAAAGAAAACCCTCATGATTCACTCCTCTCTGAAACTTGCTTACAGAGGGCTCATGAATATTCACCTGCTCATATTAACAAAAACCTCTCTTGAAATAAGACAGTTGCAGCTGCACCTATGTATATAATGTTGTGATATCATTAAAAATACTTCAGAAAAGCTTTCTGAGCTATTAAATCTCCTCTGTGGAATCTTCTAATGGCATTTTTGAGCTCACTCATAACTTATAGATTAGAGAAGATGGCCCATTGTAGAAACACATAGATTATCACTTTGTCTTTAATTATCTAGGCTGTCTTTGTAATTATTTTTTGGCCTTTTCATCTGCAGTTTCTGTAGATCTTGCACAGCTGATGTTGTGATGCAGATATGCACTTTGCAAGTAGTTGCAGGAAGTTTAGGCATGAACTTGCAATGACTTCTGCTTTCTCCTCGTTTTCATTTTGGAACACTGCTTCAAAGGGTACTATGATCAAAGCTGTCTGAGAGGCAGCATGGGGAAAGAGCGAGAGGGGGAGAGAGAGAGAGCGTGAGAGAGAGAGAGAGAGGGGAGAGAGAGAGGGAGAGCGAGAAAGAGAGGGAGAGAGAGAGAGAGAGAGAGAGAGAGAGAGAATAGGGAAAACCCCAATGCTCCCAAACATAAGCACAGCTCTGCACTAACACGTCCATCTCTCCCTCCCAACTCCCAAAACAAAGGCATCAGCGCTTATCAAACGCTGTTTTTCACCCCAATAGCACTCTGCCAGACTGTTTTGACATCTCAATCGAGTGCTTTATTATTCTATTCCTTTCATTCAATGTCAGCCACAAGAGGATAACACGGAGATATGCTGGTTATATCATGACCTAGATAAGGCAACATCATAGCGCTAATGCTATTTGTTCCACATCCTTTCGTCACACATCATTTAAAAAAAAAAACAGTGGGTTGTGGGGGAAGCTAATAGAGACGTCTTTATGAATTTGATTTGAAGCATAACAGAGATACAGGCAAAACGATAATCTCAGCAGCTGGCGAAGTGATTATCCCTGTTTGCTGAAAAACCTTCTATTTCGTCTTTGTATCAGCAAAACCTTTTGAATATAAGGCATTTTACACTGCATTTTCTTTTCTTGGACATTGTGGAGCTGGCGCCAAAGGGGAAAGTTAATGTTAATTAGATGTGAATAATAGTACAGAAGCAAAGACAGAGATTTTAGTCATTCACTAAAAGTAAGGCAGTCTCTCCTCTCATTTCTTTCCCCCTGACTCCTCAAAGGCAGAGTCCTATAAACGTTGACGATACTGAGGTTGCTCGCTGGTGACCTCTGCTGTTTTGAATTTCATGATTGAACGCGTAGGCTAAGTATAGTCTCTCTGGTTGGGTAACAGAAAATCGGCAAGGGGGAAATCAATACATTGTTAGCCATCTTTCTTTCTGTCTGAATCACCATGCCCTCTTCTGTCCATTAAGGACTGTGTTTACTTTGGCTTCTAACTCAGCTGAGCCCGACCAGAGCATCACTCATTCTCTGTGAACTCCCCATCTGCATATCAAAGCTGAGAGACCAAGGTAAACATACTGTCTCCGACTCCATCTGTTCCTGACAACGTAAAGCAAAGAGAGAGAGAGAGAGAGAGAGAGAGAGACTCCAACTTTTCACACCCAAACAACTCAGAATCTCTTAGTAGGTTTGCCATTCCAATTCTGCCAACATGCCTGTGATGCACTTCATTTGACCAGTGATCTGCTGAAAGTCAAACCTGAACAAACCCCTCAAAATACTGAACTCAAATCCCTTAACTGCCACTCTGTTGAATAGGGAGGAAGCTCAAGTCAAAGTGTGTGCTGCTAGTCGTGAAACACGATGGAAAATACAGTCAAGATCGCACTATTAAAACAGTAAACAGTTCAACTTGGATTATGCAACCACAGTAGAAGTGTCACCTGCATATTTCTAAATACATTTTATAGATATGCATCATCAGGAGAGATGTGAGGCATTCTGTTTTGCTAACTGTTAATCTATGGAAATTTCTTTTTTTTTTTGTTTGTGAGATGTAATGGTAACAGGATTTATTATTGATCGCAATAGAGAGCAAATGGGTGTATTACACATCAACATGTGATGGCTGCCATATGAGGGTTTTTCTACCTGTACTGGATGTTTGCAACTCACATTTACATTTTTGCAAAATGGCACCTATGTATGTGACACAGGTTCTCTCATTATTTCTACAAAGAAATGCTGTTTCATGGTAAACTAAAAGGGACTATGAGTTCATTTTGGGCAATTTGTGCTAGTTTATTGAGACTGGGTTTCTTTAGAATTATTTCTGACAAATTGAAACATTTTTTTCCTTTATTTCTTTTTCCCTTTTTTCTTTTCTTTTCTTCCTTCTTTTTTTTTTTTTACCAGCAGAGAACCGTATAATAACATGCTTCCTAATTTTGTCCTTAAATAATGTCTCAAAGCAATAATTGTAGAATTCTTGATGAATTATGTTTTATATCTGAGGCTTATATTTTCTTTTTGTTAAAAAAAAAAATTGGACACAGTTAGTGAAGAGGATCAAATAAACAGCCGAGAAATCACAGTTTAGTCATTTAATATTCTGATATGGAATAACCTGTCATTATAGACCCACTGAAGCTGCACCAGTAATTATTGTTCAGTTTTGTTTTTATTTGTACAGCGTATATTAAACATGCACGCTTGTTGGGTGTCCTTTTACCACATCTGAATGTCAGCACCACTAATGGCAAGTGCTTGTTTTTGGCCTATGAACAAATTCAATGCATTTTTCACTGCCCTTGTCCTGTCACATGTGTTACATTTAGTTTTGTTCATTCATGTCATGGGGATATAATTGTTTCCATGCCAAATTAATACCAAATTTGGTTTTAATACAAACAAATACACAAGCAGACAGAAAATGAAAATAGAAATAGGGTAGATTATGTGTTCTCGAGGCTTTCATCATGAAAACTACTGCAGATCTCAGTTTATGTTATGTGATATAGTATATTCTCACATATCACTGGAACTCAAACTGCTGTGGCTTAATTCAGGCCTGTTGGTTCCACATGAAGAAAACTCCAAGGGTTACAATGCCAAGGAGTAATCCTTTAGCTTTTATTTTTTCATCGTTAGTTTACAGAGCACAGTGTGCCAGGTGAAGATGCTGTAAATGAGATATATTGAAGGAAGAAGCTGAGGTACACCGAAATAGCAGTTGATTGAACAACACATCCAACACATCCGGTTTACTCAGGGATTGAGGCCATAAAGGCAGCTTGAGACGTAGCACAATAGAGCTATGAGTAATGTAGCCTGCAGAGAAAGGAGCAATTGTTTTCCAAAGTGTAGACATCCATCTTTTAACTAGAATAGGTGCCTTAATTTTATTCTGTGAGGTGATAGGCATATGGTAACATAATCGTGTCGTTGTACTCCCTCCATAGCTGTTGGTGTAACTTTTAACAAGTATTTTGTCTGCAGATACTGTGCAGTTTCTGATCTGCTGAGTGAGCCATTACAATCCAAAAGGGTCAGCTATCCCATCAGTCCTTTATTGTTGTGCCAACTTGTTGGTTATTTTAAGCCATATAGGAGTCCCATTAACCTAATTCTTGGTGTGTCTGATGTTCACTTAGGAAATTATTGGTTGTGATCTCTTTGATTTTGACATTTCCTTTACCATGGTAGTATCACAGTTATATTTATTTCCAGCAATGGGGGGTTTGGTTTATTTTCATCCTCAGCAGAGAAGTTTTTATCTTATTCTATTGCAATGTGCAATGAGATATTTAAGTCATTAGCTAGTTGAAAATGGTAAATTATTACATTTGCTATATATTTGATGGCAAATTTTCAGTTATTTTACGGCGTATTTTTCTTTTTTTCATATTTTTCTTGCATTTATAGGTGTTTAAAAAGAAAGGATATTTATTTAATTTATTTATTTAACCGTTAAAGTGCATGAAGTTGAAACTAGATGTACTTTAGCTGACAGCGTTGCCCTGCTCTTTTTGGAATCTATTAGGAGTATTGATCCACAAAGATTCACAGTCCTCAGAGGGCAAATTTCTCATTTTGTCTTGCTGGTCTTTTGTTAAGAAGTGATGGATAAAATGAAGGTGGATCATACACACAATTACAAATAAAATTACTGCTTTCTCCCTGAATCCATGCTCCAAGCCCCAGTCCAAGCAAACTAAAATTACTGAAACAGTGTAATGTTAAAATAAACAGCAGACGAAAACTGTTCATCACATGTGATTGAATACCACACTGTGGCTTTAACCTAACAGTCACTGTTTTATGAGCTTCACAATTAGATCATTTGAATTTTATCTCCCATTTATGAGGTTGAGCTTGAAGGATGCTTTTTTTTTGACAATGGTTGACAGTGTGGTTGAAGAGGAGCTCTATTGTATTATATTGTATTATGGGGGGTAGTAATTGGCACATTGCATATAAAGAATATTAAGTGTGTGTGTGTGTGTGTGTGTGTGTGTGTGTGTGTGTGTGTGTGTGTGTGTGTGTGTGTATTACTTTGTTCGTGTAATGTTTACTTTGCAACCTTTTGATGGAAAATAGTGGTGTAAGTAGTCTAATTGGTTTCTGGTGGTGATCTGCCCAGCTTATACCAGAGTGCAGGGAGCAGCTGGAAATTCAAATGAATCTGTGTGTTTGTTGCCTTTGGCAGGAGCTCAACGTAGGAGGAAAGTAATATCCAAGTGCATGAGAAGCCTCAAAATTGGGAGCAGGGTGACAAATTACTCTTCTCATTAGGAGTTAACCAGCAACCTGACATTGGCAGTGATGTCTGTTTTTGGCTCTGTCTTTCTTTGTCTCACTTTTCTGTATGTGTATCTAATCCTCCACTATTCCCACCGGTTTATGTAGATTCTGTCTTGATGTCTGTCTTTCATTCTTGCATTGTGTTTAATTTCACTTCATCGTCTGTCTCGTCTGATTCACAATTGACTGTTCCACTTTTATTTTTGATTAATCTCAGTTAATTAGTGTAAACACCTCCCTCTATCTTTACAATTGTAAACAAATAGATTGCACGGTTGACTGTCTCATTATATGAACCACACCCACCTTTTGTAACAAATGGATTGCCCTCAGAGCCACTGATATTCCAGTCTCGGTGTGTTGTTGTCTCCAGCTATTTAAAGCAGGGAAGTTGGCAACTAGGGCTGCAAACTAATGATTATTTTCATTATTGATTGATCTATCAATTATTTTTCTGATTAATCAATTAATAATTTCATCCACAAATTGTCAAAAGTAATGATACATGCCCATCACAAGTTACCAGAGCCCAAATAAGGTCTTAAATATGCCTCAGAAAGTTCTTTATCAGTACATTTATATTATAATATGTGTTTCACATTTTTCATCACAATATTTTTTTTCTGATTTTATATTTGAAACAGTATATTCAAGTTTTTAATAGTGGCTTCAATCTCAAGATTGATGCTTACATTTACATTCGCCGTTGTGTTTCTCCTTCTGGTGATTTCTCCTTCATCCTGTTTGATTATTGCAAAGGTCCTGCCCACACATTCTGAATGAATGAATGAATGAATGAAATGAAATTTATTTTTGAACATGAGAATCAACAAGGAAACATTTTTCTCATGACATTTCTCACAGAAAATAAATAAAAATATAATAAAGGTCTCCTCTTCTGACTACCGCCTTTCAAAGAAGACACTACCAAACCTGTGAAGCGCCAAAAAATAGCGAAATCACTGAGCTGCAGGCACTGAGACTGCCGCACGCACACCAGCTATAGTTTTGTACCATCACTTTTAGACCAATCTTATGCTTTAAACCCTGCTTAGAGATGGTCATGTTTAGGCATGGGTTTACTCAGGTTAATGTTAGGATCTGGGCCTGCTGTAAATAATGTGCCTCCTTCAGCACCATTTTCAGCGTTGATTAAAAGTGCAGATGGTCACAAAACTGTGGTGGTTCTCTGCCCCTGCAAAAATCAGCATGGTTAAAGAGCAAACATGAACAAGAAAATATAAGGAATGATGACTCTAAGTGCTGCTAATTGTTGGTTCTAGACTGTAGTAGACTATAGCTTTTGTGGCACTCCCAACCGTACAGCAGGTTTATTCTCTAGTCTCTAACCAAAGGTCTTCAATAATAAACTGAATAACTCTTAGTTGTACAATGACTGTTCACAACATGTGCTTGGCCTGAGGTTAAGACGCCCAATCAGCACCCAGCCAACACTCTACCAGGTGTCTCCCAAGGTGTCTGGCTGTCTAATTCATCTGTAGGAGCGCCTTATAATCAGCTGGATTAGATCTATTTTTGGCCACTGGGACAAAATCTCCTCCAGAACCATGCAGCTGAACACTATTCATACAATATATTAGAAAACTCATCACTGTCTAATAAAATATCAAAAGATATTTATAATGATGATGATTCTCTGTGAAGTTAATAATGCTTCAGACAATAAAAGACTTCAGTAATATGGCCTGTCACTGATGGAGGGTAAGGAAAAACAGAAGCCAGGGATGCACCTCGTCTCACTATATCTTTCATTTTCTTTCTTTATTTCTAGCTCAAGACCTGCAACATGGCAGAGGATAGCCAATTAACATTCAAATTCCCTCTTCCCAGGATTTGCGAGCTCAAATGTGAGGGAAATAGCAACGCACAGAAATTATTTGAATCAGTAAAACCTTTGGGCTGTCTGCCATGAAGACTTGATTGAATTCCCAACCGTGTTACCTTTTTTTCTCTATCAGTGCAATGTCTGTCTTAGAGCTTACATATTTATTTGCTCATTTTGAAATTATTACTCCACCAAGACACACACACACACACACACACACACACACACGAGCGCGCGCAAACACAGACACACAAGCCATTCTGTAATAAAGCTATCTCCAGCTTCCCAGAGTATTAAATAATTGCACTATTAGTGCTTTATTTTTCCCTGCTGAGATAGGCAGAGGCAGGAGGAGGCAATCTGCAATGGTTATTGCCATCTTCTGATAAGCCATAAGGAAAGAGAGAAGGGGAGGGGTGAGGGAGAAGTAAGCAGGAGGAAAGATGGAAAGAAGAAGAAGATTGTGGAAAGATGAAGAAAATCAAGGAAGGTGATAGGTATTGTAGAAAGAGGGAAAGGTGGACTAGTGAAACAGTTGGAGAGAGAAATTGGGGAAGATAAGAAAAGGAGAGTTGGTAGAAATGATGGAGGAAAAGAATTGGGGGGATGAAATGGTAGAGAAATGGAGGAAGTAATGAGGGAGGAAAAGTGAAGAGGAGTAAGGAAAACCGGAGTATCAGAAGGCTTAGCTCAGCAGACCCAAGTCAGAGCAAGTGGATGGAGATTTTTAGACTGAATGGAGCCTGTAATTGCATTTTCATAATGCACTGTTTGCATGTTAATAGCACAATTGTTTACCTGCATGACAGAGACCAGGTTGTCTGAGCACCAACTTTCTTCAACCTGAATCCAAGAGAATCTAAAACTGGTTACTCTTTTAAACTCTAACCTTTAAAAAAAAAAAAAATTATATGCTATTTTTGGCCCCTACGATCGAAGATAGGGGAAGGGACTATGGATTGGGCTCTGTCTGTTTATCCGTTTGTCTGTCTGTCCAGTTTCTGAGCCTCTGTTGGTCTTTTTTAGACGAAACTTGGAAACATGATAGATTTTTACACTGTAGTCTTGCATTTTGAATATAAACCTGATTGGCCCACTACAGCGCCACCACAAGGCCAACAGGGCTATACAGGGCTTCATGCTGAGTATCTTGGAAACTGCCAGGTCAAATTTGATGAAACTTTGGGGAATGCTGTGCATTACATTGATATCAAGTATCTACAAAAAGGAAACTGATCGGCCTATCACAGTGCCACCAACAGCCCAAAAAGTCCCCAGTCTTCAAGCAGCAATATTTTACACATTACAAAAACAAACAAACAGGAAAATTACACCCAGGGCAACTTGCACCAGTCATGGGGGAGATCATGGTCACTGTTGACTTGTTTTCTTTAGCCCAGTCATGTATCATTTCCGATATCTTTTTATCATTTTCACCATTAAGTTATCTAAATGTTTCAAGGGCCAGCCAGTAAGAATATTCCACCTCTAATGACACAAGAAAGTCCTGAAGGGAACTATAGCATATCAACAAATGTCACAACATTATTTCTCCTTACACTGTAATTCTACTCAAATAATAGCACTGCCAACCAAAGTACCATGTAAGCCATTGGGTACGTCATCAGTCGTTCATAATGTGTTTATAAAAATAAAATTCGATTTTTGGGGAGCTTGTGATTCTTGCTCTAGAACAGGTGTGTATTTCAGGTGTGCACCATTTGTTAGGCTGGACAATGGGCAGAACCATGAGTATGTGGCTTAGTTAGCTAACGTGGAGGTGACAATGATCCATAGTATCTCGGGAAATAAGGTCGGACCACAGGTGAGGAATAGAAGCAGCTGGAGGTTTGAATCAAATCTACAGCATCCTAATGGAAATGGATGGGATTTCACTAAAACAATAACCTCTTGCCACCTTCCTTTCTTTGTTTCTCTCTTTCTTTCTTTCTTTCCAGCTTGTAAGCCTGGTTTCTTCAAGGCATATGCTGGGAACATCAAATGCTCCAAGTGTCCTCCACACAGCTCGAGCCATGACCAGGCCGCTACCATCTGTCACTGTGACAAAGGCTACTACAGAGCCATCAAAGACCCCTCCACCATGGCTTGCACAAGTCAGTACAATAACTACAGCGCCGTGTTTGTCTGTGTGTCATCTGGGGCATTCTTCATTTCTGTCTGCCTGTCTATGGTTATGTCAGTGTACAGTGGTATCTTTCATCACTCTACCTGCTCCCTTTTATAACTTTCTGATTGTCTCTGTCTCCCTATTGAGTTCTATGAGTATGATTGACCTTGAATGCAGTTTATATTCAGTCTTCCTCTCTCAACTGTTCCAAACATTTGTTAAGATGACTAAATAAATAGACTTGAAAAATTGTTTCAGTTAGCAAGTGTCAACATGCTCATGCATGCATGTGTTGACACACAGGCATGCATGCACATACTCGCATACGTATATAACAAATACATATGCATGAATTCTATCATAGGGTTAAATTAGATTCACTTTGCCAAAGCAGACAGGGTAGATTTCTATCAGACTTTTTATCAATCTACATATTATTTATCCACAAATTCTTAAACTGTTGCTTTTTGCTTATACATTGTTATTTTTATAAGCACCCTTCGAGATTAAATATTTAAAAAGAGACAAAGTTCTATATGAGAAAGTACATTTAATCTGGGAGGTAAGGTTCTATTTCCATCCAGTCACAAGCTTTAATGTTTCAGTAAGCACCGATCAAAATATAGCTTTCAGTCACGT
>OMKZ01014350.1:0-12213 GCA_900302535.1 Neoniphon sammara
ATATTCATTGGTATACTTTGCAACAAAATAAACATTATTATAATATAAAGAGTCACTCATCAGAATACATTTTTACTATAATTATCACGTATTTCAGTTTTTCTTGCTTAGACTTTGCTTTCTTCAAAGTAACCTCCTCTGGCTTTAACAACAGCATGGGATATACGAGGCATTCGTTCCACAAGTTTTTTTAAGGTCTGTGCCAGGAATTGCAATCCAAGCTTTCTGAAGTTCATCAGTGAGAGACTGCTGATTTGTGGGACGCATTTTCCTGACTGATCGATCCAATTCATCCCACACAGGCTCAGTTGGAGAGAGGTCTGGAGATTGAGGGGCCAAACCATCTTTCAAAGAACATCTTCCTCTTCTTTTTTGTCTAGGTAACCCTGACAAAGCTTGGAAGAATGCTTAGGGTCATTATCTTGCTGCAAAACAAACTTTCGACCCACAAGTCTTAGCCCAGATGGAACAGCATGATGCTGGAGGATGGAGTGGTACTGTTCCTTCTTCATGATACCCTTTACTTCAAACAAATCTCCTACTCTATCACCTGCAAAACATCCCCATATCATGGCACCACCACCTCCATGCTTTACTGTGGGTGTTAGGCATGGTGCTTTAAGACGTTTACCAGTTTGTCTGCAGACATAGACTCTGCGATTTGAACCAAATAGTACAAACTTGCTTTCGTCGGTCCAGAGAACTTGTTTCCAGTCATTATAGGTCCAATTTTTGTGTGCTTTTGCCCACTCATATCTCTTTTTCGTGTTCTTTGGACGAAAAAGGTTTTTTTTGGGGTTTTTTTTTTTTTGCAGATACACAACCCTTCAGACCAGCCTTTCTCAAACGTCTTTTCACAGTTTTCAGAGATATGGGTTTTGTCATGTTGATTTCCTCCCTTATTTGTGATGCTGTTTTTCACCAATCTCTCTTACTGGTGACAATATGATTATCCTCTGCTTTTGTAGTAACCCTCTTTCTTCCAGACCTCCTCCTATCATCATAACTTCCAGTTTCTTCTAGTCTCTTCAGGGTGTAGTGAACTTTGTTGGACACCATTAGATGTTTTGCAATTTCTCTTTCAGTGTATCCTTCTTTCCTCAGTGTACAAATCTGTAGTCTTGTTTCTTAACTCAGCTGTTTATTTCTAGCCATTTCTGTGGGAGTTTGTCAGAGATATGGACACAGCTGAGATTTATTGGGATTTTTGTATGCAAACTCTCAAAACCCAAAGAGCTAAAGAGCTAAAGTGAATAATGCAAACTGTGATTTGTTTTTTATTTTGTGTTTGTACATATATATCAAGCCATTCTCGTTCCCAAGGCATCATATGTTGACATTTTTGCAAGTCCCTGCAATTCAGAACACTGACCCCTGTCCGCATCAGAGCCCTGATGCTCTGGATCTTCATTGACTCTCATGTTAAGCCTTATGCGGCAGTATTGGACACCGTGGGATCCTATAAGTTACGTTCTTATGCAGCTAATTTTGCATTACCAACTACCGTTGTTGCAAACACGTTATCAATCTCATTACTCCTAAATTGGGTATTAAATCTTGTAAGCTTGAATGATATTTTTTATTAGGTTTACTTACATCGTTTCTGTATCGAGTTGCTTTGTTTTTCTTTTGAATCTGCGCAGAATTTCAGTGAATCTCCAGTGACGTCATGGGATTTACCAAGGGATTTCCTTTGAAATCAACTGTAGGTTGATAGATAGATAGATAGATAGATAGATAGATAGACAGACAGACAGACAGACAGACAGACAGACAGAGAGATTTTTAAAAAAATCATGGTTACATTTTGCAAGAATTTTGGTTTTTACCTACAGAATCTGTGCCTGCCACGTCCCTGTGTCTGCCATGGTGATAAGAGAAACACTTTCTACCTCACACTGCAGAGCCTATTTATATCACATATTACAGGAATACTTTCTGAACAATAGCTGTGCTTGTTTGCATATACTCTAATGTTCCTTGCTCTGGATTTGATAGCATAATAAAATATCACAGGGATAGAACTACAAATAGTCATAGTCTAATGCTCATGTGGTCATGTCTAGACTGGAATGTTGTTTTTATTTCTATGAAAGGTATGCTTTATATTGGAGTAGTTATACAGTATTGCTGTGGTACATTGGTTAATGTTCTCTTTTCTAACCTTGAGTTCACTCTTGATCAGTGTTCTCCTGATTTCATATTAGACTGCAATATTGCTTTTCTAAATTTTCTAACTATGATCAGTTGTCTGTTTAAGCAATTACAGACAATTTTTTCATGACACATTTTTTCTTGAGAATTATTTATCATGAAGGTCCATGGATGCTATATGTCAAGTTTAGTAGAAATCCAACTTACAGCCTGGGGGAGTTTGTAAATAAATAAATAAATAAATTTTTCAAAAAAATTTCAAATGGAAAAAATGGAATGGAAAACAGTTCTGTGGAAAAAAAATGTGTGACATGAGCTGCATCTGCCAAATTTTTGAGTGTTTGAAAATTGAAAGTTTGAGCAGATGGTGGCACTACAGGTGTGGGTCTATGGGTCTACAAAAATTTGCTGTATGTTTGTGTGTGGAATAGGCCTTTATCATCCTGCAAAGTTTCCAAAAAGCTTATTGACATTTAATGGGAGAGAGAAAGAGAGATTTAAATGTATAATATTGACAAATGCCTCTAAACTACTGAGACAGAGAAAGACAGCACATATTGGTAAATATAAGGAAGTGAAATCCTGAAGAGAAAATGTTGCATGTTGCCAGCACAACATGAGGAAGCCATCTAGCCTCCACTTCCTCACCCGCCCCCTCCTCTTCTTCCCCTCCCTTTTTTCACTGGTTTTACTGCAGGGCTGTAGCCATAGTGAGCCCTGTTATAAACAACATGACTCTTCCAGATCCCCCTGCTTTCCCTCACAAAATGATCTCACTGCAGAGACCAGCACACATTCAACTGCTGAAATGATTGCTAAGAAGCTTTCTTTACTATCCCTGCACTATAATCAACAGGTTGTGACAAACCAAGGTAGGGTTAGACTGAAAAACAGCGCCAATATTGGCCTCACATATCTTTCTGTTAGTCTCTCAAGCCAGACGTGTTGGCTCCCATAATTAACAAATGCTTCCGCCTAAAAGCCTGTACTTTGTAAGCGCTGAAAATGAGTAGCAAAATGGGGCAGATATCCAGTCATTTCCTCACTTCCGTACTGGAAACCGAATTGGTCGAAGCCTAGCTGGCTAGCTGCTGAGCAGAGATGGAAATTCAAAAAGATATATTCAACTCTTTCGGGGCTTTGCAAAATTCATTCCGTGACAAGCGAGGTTCCTCATCGTTTACATCTTTCTGTATCTTCTTTCACGGTTTCATCACCGCATCATCCATGCTAGCTAGCTGCCTCAGTTGTTTCTGAGGGGAATACATTTTCATGAACATTGTGTAATGATTGGTCGAATACTCCCACGGTACGTTTTTCTGGTTGAAGATTTCCTCTCCTCAACTTTTAATGGGCTGAATCACAGACTTATCTATGGAGCATTCAAAGATTGTGGAAGAGACAGTCTGGCCTGAGAAACTATGTTTCCAGAGACTACTGTGCCTTAACGTAAACTTTACCCTATAGTCTAGATCTGCAACACCTGTCCTGCAGAACATTGTGCTATTCAGCACATTAAAGTTCATTTCTGTTGGCTGTAATTTCAGATGGCAACTTTTCTGACCAACTTTCAACATCCTAGGTTATCAGACTATATTCTGATAGATTAAACCACATTAAATCCAGGTGTAAATACTCCCAAATCTGCTCAGAAGGTGTTCTGAGAAGCATCTGGTAACATTAGGTGTAAATGCAAATGTGTCTACAATCCACAAATAGCAGCTACATAAAATTAAATGCACAGATCCAAGATCCAAGATACAAATGCACATTAAACAAGGCACCTCAGACATATACGTCAGCATACCCCCAAAATGAATTGACAGAATACCACGTTAGTGATTACGGATGCACAATACATATCGGGACAACAAATTATCGACAGATAATGGGAAATTTATATTATGTATTATTCTGATAATGAAATTATAGCCGATAAATATCCACTATAATTTCTGCAGACTAAGTAGCCATAGGCTTTAAGTTCAAGTACACTTTACTTTTTGTTTCAATTACTTGTGTTTAATACATTTACATGTCTGATTTGACAGATTATGTCAAAGCATTTCATTTGAATTCTTAGGCAAAATGTTCCATAAAAGACAAAGTATGTTTGTGAAGTTTTTTGATGTACTTCACTGGAAAAAAATAAATGAATATTTCAGAGTCAGAACTGTTTCTTTTTTTGTTTGTTTGTTTTGTTTTGTTTTGTTTTTTGGTTGTTGTTGTGTTAACAATAATGATGCCAGTTAGATTTGGTTAGGTCACAGCTATGGAATGTTAAATCTTAAGTCATCTTTGCTCACTACATCTTAGCCTTTCTTACCCTCAACTGAATGAATGAACTTTTTAAAATACAAAATTATGAAATTTATTGGTTATCTTATCAGTATCAGCCATACAAATTATTGGTTATCATATTGGCTGAAAAGAATCATGCATCCCTAGAAATGCTAAATTAACAGTCAATTTTAAAGGATCTAGGACTAAAAGGACTAACCCTTTTTTTAGCAATACAAATTTTGGCACAACAAAGATTTTTGAGGAAGCTGCCATCTCAGACTGCTTCACTGTTACTAATGTCAACAATATGGATGGGGTGATTTATTGGACACTAAATATAATGGTTTATTTGCTGCTGCAATGACCCAATTTCTCCACGGGGATCATTTAAGTTTCAAATAATCCTGCCTAATATGATAAAATGACATGGAGAAAACACTGTAGAAATGTTACTGGATATGACAAATGCAGATTCAGGGAATTCACCTATGTTAGGTGTTAAACAGCCTTGTTTCAGTATTGGCAGCGCACGGCAATGGTCTTCACTCTCCACCGGTAATCCTCTTATCTTCTCTCTCTCTCACCATCTCCCTCCCTGCAGTATCCCTCCCTTTAGTCTCTGTCATTTTTATCATTTGGCAACTATGGAGGACTGTAACTGCCATAATAAAATAATAAATAAATAAATAAAATGACTCAATAATAAATACATGATATAATAAAGAAAGAAATGTTGAAATAAAAGGCTAAATTATAAATAAATAAATGTGCAGGTTAATTTGAAAATAAATTAATATGCACAGAAATAGGAAAATAAATAAATACAATTTATTTATTTGACAAATTACTTATTTTTGTATTTTTATTTTCCTATTTAATTATTTTCCTATTTATTCTTTTCTATTTACATTTATTTCCCTATTTATTCATTTCTGTTTTTATTTATTTATGTATTTCTTCAACCATATGTTAATGCGGGGGCATACCTTGATGGTGTCACATAACAGCCATTGGTTAATCTAATGAGAGTTCACAGATCGATTGTACTTGTCTTGATCCCCACTACTAGCCAATGTGCAGCCTTAAACAGCAAATGGCGGCATTACGCTTCTCAGTCTCAGTCATAGATGTATTATATATCTAGATGGGGAATCCAAGTATGGCCACCATTCATTTGGATGGTCACCAACCACCGGGCCACGGCCCGGTACCGGCCATGTGTCATTTGTTACCGGGCCGCACAGAAAGAATAATGTGTATCATTTCCGTTGTATTGATTATTAGAGTCTGAAAGATGTTTTATTTTGAAAAACGACTGGATCCTCTCCCACTTAACATCTGTCTCATGACATGTCAAGATACTTGTCTCGGTCACATGATAGGTTACCTTAAAAATAAGCCCACAAACTAGTGAAAATGAGTAAAAAGCAAATGTCTTTTAAGAGCTTCTTTGCAAAGGGGAAAAGGCCGCCTGAGGAGACAGAAGAGGAGCCTTCCAAGAAAAAGAAAGATTCATTTAACAGACAATACCAGGAGATACCTGGACATAAGGAACACACTTCGGGTGTCATTGTCTCCCATCACCCCTAGATGGGACCGTCTCGTTGCAGACAAACAAGACCAGGGCTCCCACTGATTAAGCATTATGGTGAGTTGTATTTTTCATGCACGTAACATTTGTTTTTATGCTGGTTGTGTCATTTTATTTTTGCTGTATTTATCCGCCACACCTTGAAGGCTGGTCCGTGAAAATAATGCCTTACATTAAACCGGTCCATGGTGCAAAAAAGGTTGGGGACCGCTGACCTAGCGCATATGCCGACATGGGGGCCTTTCTTCTGGAGCCTAGTGAACATGTGCAGTGTCACTTTTGTTTTGCACATGCGCAGTTGGCTCCTGCTTCGACCACATGAACACGCTGGCGTTTGTGGCAACCATGACAACAACCCGTGCTCATGGCTCTCTGCTCTGCTTGTCACTGCAAGTCCGTAAAGTTGACAGTGGAACAGCCCAATAATACTGAAAGAAACAAGCGTACTTCCCATCAGGTAAAAGACTAATTTATTCAGTTTGAAATTTAATCGTTAGTTTAAATGTTTAACTCTCAATTTAACCCTGACCTCTCCAGTATTGTCTTTGGTAGTGAAACACTGTGAGAAAGGAGTTGACTAACGTTAACTTAGCTAGCTAACATTAACGTTACAGTATTTTTAGCCCATGCTAACCTGGCATTGATAATTCTTATGCTATCTACAGGGTTCATAGATACATTGATGGTAGACAATATGATATTTTGTCCTTGTCAGCCAATTTGACCGGACTTTTGAACACAGTCATCCACTGACTCAACCTGTTGCTCATCCTGAACAAGTAACAGCTCCTATTCAGAGTCTCTCTTCGTCGCACCCTCACCCCTCTCCTTCTCTTTGAACAGATGGAGATTACTAAGCTGCCCTCCTCGGACCACGTCATATCTCCATGCATCGCCCTCCTCTCAGAGCTCCAACCCCGCATACAAACTCAGCTGCTCCCAGAGGACGGCATCTCCCTCCATTAGCCTATATTCTATCTCCTCCTTTCCTACCCTCACCAAACCACTAATAAAAACACCTTTTGAAAGCTTGAACTACAAGTATTCTACCTGTGTGCTCTGTCCTGCCCAGTGGCGCTTCCTTGGCTAGGGTAACTAAAAACATAATGAGATGAAGCCTAATGAATGAGGGGAAAATAATACTAAGACAGAGTGGAAGTAGATGTACTTTTTCTGTTGCTTATTTTATTTTTTTATTCAGCTATTCAGTCTTGTTCCAGTCAAAAATAGATCGTAGTGTTTTTATTATAACTCTTATTTCTATGTCTATTATTCCATTAATAAATGTTTAATTATATATAATTGTATTGCCTCAGCTCTCAAATAGATCACCTATTTAATCAAATTGTAATCAGTACTTCTATCTTGATTAGTATAACATGCAGCCTCACATATCAAGGCTTTCATGGGATTGTTATTTTTGTAATTAGAGAAGACAGCTTTAGGTATTATTAAATCACTCCACTGTCTTTTTCTGTGAGATGGTAGGATGTGGGATGGTAGGCTACAGCTGGTTGTCATCATTATTCTTAAATGACTAATTGAAGCCATGGGAATAAACGAGACTACAGGCATCAAAGGTGGGTCACTTCACGTCACTACAGGTATATTGCTCTCCAATCAAATGAAGTCCAATGTTAACAGTGTTGCTCTGCATGCACCCTTATCGCAGTTTGTCTAATGTGAAAACATTTTCTCATCATATGGAATATTCTAAAAGGTTGTCACAACCACGTGAAGTTATAAGTCCAGTAAAAAATGTAAGTGTTAGCTTGATTATGTGGATATCTAAACTTATACTGTGCTGTAAGTGCACATGGAAATAATCGTTTACAGAGAATACATATACAGCGGTACATGTGAACAGCATGGTGTTCATATTGAAAACAACAATAATAATAACTAGAAACATAAATTTTCTGAAGAAAATGTGTGTGCTTGCTTCAGGTTGAAAAGGTATAGAAGAGCTGTTTTCAGCAGTACTTTATGTAGCTGAAGCAGTAGTTGAAGCAGTCCTTTGAAGAGATGAAGCAGCAGTTGAAGCAATGCTTAAAGTAGCTTAAAATTCATGTATTTTAAGTTCAAACAGTTGTTGAAACTTAACTTAAAAAGAATCAAATATATCAAGGTTTCTAGTTTAAAGTATGAAAGAGTCGTTACACTTATAAAAGGACTGAAACCCCAGATAAACTTAAAATTGTGTCAGTTGGAATAATACAATAAATACTGTAGATGGTATCAGTTAGATATTTTTATCAATAGAGCAGACATAGTTGACATTTGAGGGGTATTATATCTCTGTGCCATTAAAACTGTGGGAGCTATCGCAGTGTTTTAAATATCAGCTTTACTGTCTGTCTCTCTGTGCTTAAGAATAATATTTCCAAAGGTACCAAAGGTATTTAAAAGCTGAATAAAAAGAGAAGCTCCATAACTGGTGACCCATGACCCAACAACAGTCAGGTTAAACACAAGTCTTACCAGTCAAAGGAATGAAGGACCTGATCTAACAGAGCCAGAGCCCTGCTATTGTTCATGCTGGCTCACTGGACAGGCTCTGGTCCACTTAAATGGAAGGGAGCTTTCAGTAATATCATTAGAAACAGTAGCAGAAGTAGAAGAAGTAGGTAGTAGAAGTAGAAGTAGAAGCAGTGGTGAGTCTGAGAAAACAATGGAGTTGTACAGACTAACTGCTAACGCTGAGAAGTTGAAACAGCCAGTCAGAGATGAAGTTCAGATGAACAGACAGTTGCATCAGTTGGAAAAATAACACAAATACTACATGTCCACACAGATAACAGCTTATAAGGCAAAACTAGTCAGAAGAATGACTAAAAACAGCTCTTTTTGGAGCCACATTACCTTGTCACACTTCAATGTAGAAACATAGTTGTAACTTTCTACGGGTCAGAAGACTTAAGACTTTATCCATGTCCAGTCCATATTTTGATAGCTGGTACGGTTTTTAAGTTATCACAATTTAAAGACTCTCCTCATCTCTGTTTTTGACAAGAACTTAAGAGCTCAATTTAACATGGCAGTCTATGGGAGTTTTGGTCAGCACTGTCTGTATAAACAAGCGATTAATTCATAAACCGTAAGTCATATCACAATGAGAGCAACACTGGATGACAGAAGACACATTTCTCTACATTTTTATCTAAAAATTGTCCATGAAAATTGAAAAGTGTTGGAAATACAAGAGGTTGTTTGAGTTTTTTGGGGAAAATGTTCAGGGATGGCTAAGCTAGAGTATGGGTCATGTGACACACTCTAGCTGTGAACATTCTGTGCAATACACACCCATTAAAAAATCTTAAACAGTCAAAAAAGAGCATAAAACTTAAACTGTTTCTATGAAAGAGTAGTTAGAATTCAAAAAGGGCTGGATTTGAACTTTCTTCTCATGGACTTTCATTGTTAAAAAAAATTTAAAAAAGTTATAATTTAAAAAGTATAAAATATAAAAATAAGCTAAACAGTAAAAAAAATAGTAAAAATAAGCTGATCAGTTGAAAAGTTGAATGAAGTTACTGTGTAGTTAGTGTGAAGATTCAGAAAATATTTTTTAAAAAAACTGCTGAATCAACTGAAAATTGCTGAAAACGGCTGGATTTAAGCAGAAGCACACTATTTCAGAACAAGCTGAACATTTTAAAGTTTGAATGGTGTCGATAGCTGAAGAAGTGTAGAAGTAGATAGAGGGTAAAATTTTGGTGGAAGAATAATAAAGCATGTAAGAGTGTATAGTCTGCTGCTTCACTGAAGCTGAAGTAAGCACACAATAATAAATCAGTGAATGTGGGTCTGTGTATTATCGTATTATGAAAAGTTCATACGTAGGTATAGCCTGTCATTTCCATGAAATTAACTGCAGTGCAATATGCACAAAAAAAATAAAAAGTATGCCTATAAGGCTAAAAATCAGAGGTTAATAAACAGTAATCGTACAGTGCCTTCTTAATATTAAGATAGGTACTGCTACACTGAGTTGCTATCTAACATTTACTTGACTGAATAACAAACTAATCGGCAAAGAAAGTACATTAAAATTTAGTGTAGTTTAGTTAGATGGCCAGCAGAAATCTCCACAGAGATTTGGTTTCCGGTTTTGACCAAGAACGCGCAGACTGGTGTTCCCGTGGCCTTTGGGCACGTTCACAAAGCCTAGAAAAATAAAGCTCTATCTATATATTTTCTTATTTCTGTGCATATTTATTTTCAAATTAACCTGCACATTTATTTGATAACTGAGCCTTTTATTTCTACATTTCCTTCTTTATTATTTTATTTATTTATTATTCAGTCATTTTATTTATTTATTTTTTATTATGGCAGTTTCAGTCCTCCATAGACAACATGATTGGCAGAGGGATGGTAAGTAAGCTGTAAGCATAAACACACACACACACACACACACACACACACACGCTGGACTCATGCGTGTTTTTGAATGGGCATGGCATCATGCCCATTCAAACTGAGGGGTTGAGTCCCCCCTCAAATTCTCTGCTTTTTTTCCTCGTAATAAATAAAATTGTATGACAATTCAATTGCAATTGCAGCAAGTTATTTTCTCTAAAAAATGGCTGAACCAGTGCAGAATTCGGTTGGGTACAGCGCCTCATGTTAACAGACAGAGTGGTGACACGTGGCAGACAGAAGACTTATCTCTTGTCACCCATCCACCCATTCACTATAGTATTCTGGGAAATGCCATCAATTCTTAACATCAAACAAGTTTACAACTGCCGTTTTACCAAAACAAAATATGCAGTGTAGACAGTAGCTACACTGATATTTGACTGATGTGGTTTGATTATATGAACCAAAATTAGGGCTGGGCGATAAATCGATTTTATCGATTAATTCGAGTGTGTAGTTTACATTGATTTGTTTGAATGAAAATTGTTTTTTTTTTTTTTTTCCAATGTTCACCAACGCTCCCCTCCGGGCTCCCATAGTTCGGAAATGGGCTCAGCCCTCCCCCCGCGCAGGTAGCATAGTGATACACAAACAACAAGGCAGTGAGCAGAGCAGAGAAGAACTTGTTCCAAAGAAAGGCTCCGTGTCTTATTTGGAATTGGTCTGGGTTTACTAAGTCAGATTTAGACCAGACAACACCCCGCTGCAAAGTATGTATGTAAGTTAATTTTTTTGGAACAATTACTTTGTCGCCTGCAGATTGATTTTAAGTGTGTGTGTGTGTGTGAGTGTGAGAGAGAGAGAGAAATCGATTTAAATCGTAAATCGATTTTTTGTGAAAAAATCTGAGATTTTTTTTTTTAGGCCATATCGCCCAGCCTTAACCAAAATACAACTACACGGTAAACTCAAGAAATAGACATTATGGCAGTTCAACATTATGATGAAAATGCAAGAATGACACTATTATTTTGGTAAATTGGAAGTGGGAATGCATCTTAACTGCAGGAGCGATCTGATTGCCTATATAGAACTACAAGCTGCCTGCAATCCCTCAAAAGTGAATAAATTTCAAATTCTGGTCAGCATTTTGATTTGAAAACACATGGATGTGGTGTTGAATCGCAGTTTTATCGTGCTAGTTTGAGCGAAACCATATTTTCAAGTCAAAATGAAAATCTTCCATACAACCCAACTACTACATAAAAGCCAAAGCAAGTCAAGCAAAGAGCAGTGGGGTGCATATCAGCTAAATGACATACAGCGCTCACAGGGTTCTGGTATGATGAGATTGGCCTTGAGATATTAGACCCCCATGCTGAATTGAATTTCTCCCAAATAGTCTAGGTACTTTCACAGATCCTAATTAAGATATTAACAATAACAAAATGTGGTAATTAATTAAATATGCCTTTAGATGTGAAAAAAGGGTACTTATATCGTTGTACTTTTCATAAAAAGTACATTTTTCCCTGTGCTTTCTGTCCGTAGCACACATTAAAAATAGGCTCTGCTTAGTGGCCACACAGAAAATTCATTCACACACTGTCTTTTTCTGTCGCACGGCTATGAATGTAAATCTCACTTGTTGTCACACCCTCCCAACAATAAGAAGACAGTTAAGTTACACCAGTAAGTATCAAGAGTAAAATAAAGTTGCTGTTTTTTTGTTTGTGTGTGTGTGTGTGTGTGTGTGTGTGTGTGTGTGTGTGTGTGTGTGTGTGTGTGTGTGTGTGTGTGTGTGTGTGTGTGTGTGTGTG
>OMKZ01014364.1:9598-25199 GCA_900302535.1 Neoniphon sammara
CACACACACAGACACACAGACACACACACACACACACACACACACACACACACACACACTCATAAATACATGTGCATAACAATAATATAAATATTCACAGAACTACACCCACTCGCTCATGCAGAAACATCCATATGTATGTGCACAAACAAACAAGTTGACTCAGAGGAGTTGCTCACAGTAACAGCGCCGGGTCGAATGTTTTGCATGAGGGAAGAGAACACACTTCCTACCTGAGAGCTGCCGACCACAGCCAAAGTTTTGTAGGTTTGTGACTCTTGTGTTACTTTTATATTTCTGTATTTCCCTCCATTGCTTTTGAGTTGTTTATTGTATTACATTACTGAAATATGCAATACAAGTAAAGATTATTGTTACTGTTATTAGGATTTTCATTGGGTCCATTATCTGTCGTATTAACTTCTATCATCAAGATGATCCACCAGCTGCATTTTCCAGGGAAAATTGCTTTTCTATTTCAGATTTCTCAACAATTCAATATACTCATGGAGGCACCTGGGTGGGTAGTAAAACGTTTGTTTCAAGCTCCCTGGTTTCCTGATAAGTCATTGTTATATTGTTTGATTTCACTACTTTAATGAACTTTATGTTGTTGGTGATAATATCTGTGATTACGGTTACATAATAAGCTATTATTGGAGATACATTTTATTTTTAGATTACTTTTTCAAAATTCAGTGGGGCATATTTGATAAATTTGGGAACCTTGGGATCGCTACTAGAGTTTACAATAAAATTCTGCAGGTTTGAACAAAGCTCAGCTGCACAACAATGATGAATTCACTGTTTGGACCTGCAGCCAGTAAGGGGTTAATGCTTTAGTAGTAGTAGTAGTAGTTTTATTTGGATGTTGAAATTCAGCAATATGACCCTCCCAGTTAGTGGGGCTGCGTGAGGTGAGTTTCTCACCCCTTCTTGTTTATCAGCTCCTCTGTATTCCCCTCGATGCTCCTACTGTCTCAATAAAGAAAAATTGCTTGAAAATAAACACTGGCATCCTCATTTCCTTCTCCACCTCCCTGTTGGCAGCAGAAAAGATGGTGTGTGGAGTAAAATCATGGTGCAATAAGAATCATCCGTTCTCTATGAAGTCTGTGATAAAATACATGGGAAACTTTATGTGGCAGTGGAGATATAAATGAAGCCATTGTAGAAGTTCCACTTTTCTTATTGCCTTCTGCCTGAACTGCCGCTGCTCTCTGGCTCCATTCCCAAGATGGATTTAGAAAAATACAAGATTTGGTCTCTATTCGGCCGTGAAGAAGATATAAGGTTTAAAAAAATAAATACATAAATAAAAGAATGATCTCAAATACTTCAGGAGAGATGCAAGATAAATCCAAGAAGAATGACTCCTTTATTATTTGAGGAACGTGAATGGAGAGTGGCGAGTCAAACCAATTCAATATCTATGGACATACAATAAAACAACTTAAGGCAATAGTTTGGTGTAACTGTTGGGAAAATTACAACTAGTGTGGAAAGAGTGGGGTCCGCAGAGGGGTCAAGGGTAATGTTAAAACTGCAAAGGTCACACATGCTGCCATCATTAAGCTAATTCAAGGTTAATATAATAATATATAATAATACAAAGCAGAATAATAATGATCTATTGTAATCATTACGGTAGTAAAAGTGTGTTAATGTGAAGGATGATTCAGAGAGGGAGACGGCGTGCGGCGCTGCAAAGATTTCAGCACCGCAAAAATCTCCACCTTAACAAGTTTAGTTTCATATTCAGAGTTAAAATGCTTGTTTTTCTTCAGAAAGTCAAAAATTCTGCCAATAGAATGAGATAATCCCATTTGTTTCCAATGCTAACCAACTTGTTTCCAGAATTTTCTTGAATCAAGTGTCATTTTCTTGATCCTAGTGGGCTGATCTGCCTTATTCTGCCTTGTGGGATTATCTCATCCCACTGGCAGATTTTTTGACCTACTGAAGAAAAACAAGCATTTTAACACTGAATATGAGACTAAACGACTTGTTAAGATGGAGATTTTTTTTGCAGTGAGGAGTCCACATTTAATAAAGGACAATAATTTAAAGCCTTGAAAAAGTCTTTATTTTTTTTTTCTTTTGAATAAATGGGGTCATTGCTAAATATTGGAGGGTCGTTCCTGATGATTTGTTCACTGAGTGTGTTTTCTAACCCCGTTACCAAATGGTCCACTGAATCATGGGAAAGAAGCCCGGTCCAGAAATAATGCTGATCACGATGACCACAGATGACCGCAAACTGTCAGTGTGCACTGGCGCCAAGGCGTCAGGAGTGTGTCTGTATTGTGTGTGTGTGTGTGTGTGTGTGTGTGTGAGAGAGAGAGAGAGAGAGAGAGTGAAATTGTGTGTAAATTCTTACTTTCTGAACCTGTATTGCATGTGTGCTTAAGTATGTGTCTAAGTATGTGGGTACACATGTCAACATGGTTGTGTGTGTGTGTGTGTGTGTGTGTGTGTGAGAGAGAGATACAGAGAGAGATTTGGAAGGTGCCAGTAGCTCCAGTTCCTCTCCCAGTCTGTCCTCAGTTCAACCCTCTGACCTGCTTCCATTCAGATGAACAGCAGATTAACACGTTTCACACTGAAAAAAAAAGGATAGAACAAGAAGGATAAAGTCTGAAAAGAAAATATCCACAGCTGATGAGACCCTGACCAGAAATGGAAAATAGTAGAAAACAAGCAGAACAGAACAAGTATGTAACTGAAAAAGAGAACAAGGCAGAATAATAGAGAATATAACAGAACTGAAATAGAGTCTAAATACATTAGAATCTCAGTAGAATTAAATACAATAGAACAGAACCAGAACACAAGAAAAACACGGCAGAGCAATTCAGCATTTTGTATTCACAATACGTACAGGTATTTACCAGAAAACAATTTGATAACTTACTGTTTGTACCATGGTGTTTGCAAGGTGACACAGACAAGACTACAGAATAGAATACAGTAGAAAACAATAGATTAGAATAAGGTTAACACAGGTGTGGGGGTCAGAACATTGGGAAGTCTTGGACATTCTTCTCATAAATTATATTCAACACTGTTCAATCAGCAGGAGTGTAGTGAAGAGTGAACCCACCCAATTCACTTTATCCATCTTTTTCAATTTACAACCTTTTTTCATTTATTTATTTATTTATTTTAGCAAGAATAAAATCAGAAGGACTTCACTTAATAGTTTGCAACAAGTCAAACTGATGATGTTTTTAAATGAAAATGTGATCTATTTTGCTGCACGTCAGCCATTATGTCACAAACTGGAGATCATAGTTTGAAAATCTATATTTAAAACTACATCTGTGCAACTGCTGCATTTACACTCGAATGGACCGTACAACAGAATTCACACACACACACACACACACACACTCTCTCTCTCTCTCTCTCTCTCTCTCAGTCTTACAAACTGCGAGGGAGCAAGGGAAACAGAAGGACAGGACAGTGTGTGCTGTGTGCAGCAGGGCCGGTAAGGGATGAAAGCAGCAGCTCTCTGTAAAGAAAAGGAGTTGTTGGATTGTCCACGGTTCAGAGGACGCGGCTGGACAAACCAAACAAACACACACAACAGGCAGCAGTGTGTCTTAAAGCCCCGATCCTTAATCCACACTGCCACAGAGAGCCAGAGGACACAGAGAGGAGCTGTTTGAACCTCAAACTCATCGATTCAGATGCCTTGACACAACTTATGCCATTTGGTGGATGCTTTATCTAAATCAGCTTACAACACGACATGCATACATTTTCAGGGGACTTGGCTTCAGCTGGAATGGGATCTGTGAACCTGGCAACATTAACATGGCAGCATAATTCATGCAGAAGAAAAATTGGCTGGTTTGTGTGACCAAAAATATGTTTACAGAAAAAAAAACAAAACAAAACAAAAAAAACTACAGCATCCGCAGTGGGCAGAGGCTCGCTGACTGAACAGTTCTTCTTTGCACGCCAGACCTCAGTGTGTGATCGTCTGCAACTGGTCTTTGTGGAGCATTAGCAAACAACAGTAACAAGCTGCAGTAAGCATACGCATCTGTGTCTTCAGCGACGTGTTCAACTGAGTGTGATTTTGGGCAATTTTGCGCTTGTTAAAAGTACACCGCTACCTTTGATCACTGATATAAGAGCTGCAGTTTGAAATTTTGAGGACTTGCATATCCAGTATTCATCCAGTGCACTGGCAGAAAAGGGGAACAGTTCTTGAAAAGAGATGCTCACACTAATTTAGGTTCCCAAATTATTTATTAATCACACAGATATGTTTTGACATACTTCCTCATCAGGCATGTCCCATATGTTGAAAGAATGATTAAGAATTTGGAAGCATGCTTTAGCATTGCAAAACGTTTGTATGTGTTAACAGGTTGAGGTAAAATATCTATTTATTTTGAATCATGAGAGCATATTTGAGCTTAAGATCAATCTGCAGTGGAAGCCATTGCAGAAGTTGTCCTTCATGGATTTATCCTGCATCTATCCTGTGGTATTTCTTCTGAATCTTACAGAGTAAAGTCAAATCAGTAGCATTTAACTGTAACATTTAACATTTACCTCCACAACCGACTGGAGCGCAGACCCTTCCTTGTAATTTCCCCCAGCTGAAATAAAGCCAAAACCACTTGAGAGTCAACGTGTGGCAGCACTTCAGCAAGGACACACTTAAAATTGTAATTTTTACAACGGCTGCATCTGCACACACCCTGCCCTTTAGGAATATATGAATATGCAGAATTGTCTCCATGCATTCTCTGTGCTACAGCTGATAAACTGCAGAGCTGAGCTTTAATTCTGGCAGAGGTTTATGTTACGGGCTGCTGCAGCTTACTGGAATACGGTGACGTGATGTAAATGCATGAATTTGTTTGTTTCCGGACTTAGCGACTCCACCAGACTTGGTTCATTAACTGCCAAAGGAGTAATGAGCCAGCATTAGCAGGTCTGACCCGGCCTGGCCTCAGAGCTGGCAGCAAGAGGAATAAATTCTGTGCAGATGTAACCATACAGAAGACTCACCCCATAAACTTTTAATAGACTACTGTTGCACTATTGCTACATTCCTGCCCCAAGAGAAAATGTTTGGATGCTGATACTGGTCAGACCCCGGATGTTCATTCATACATGTTGTTGAACCTAAAAAAAAAAAGGCACGGGAACACACTATTTTATGATTCTCTACTAACCCCCGAAGGAAAATTTAATCTTTCCCATCAGTGTCAGCTGCAGAGTGGCACCTCTGGATCTGGTGGGGATTCAGTGCTTCAGTGCCTTGCTCAAAGACACTACAATAAGGCAGATGTTTGGACCTTAAACGTGAAGGACAAACTTCCTGATCGCTGCACCACCCTGATGCCTTTGGACTCCAGCTGAAAGATGCAAAAGACATGACTAATTACTCTGCTGAACCATATGTTTCTCTAAGGAAATGATGCATGCCAAAAAAATTCGACGGAAGACGGAAGTCATTTTTCTCAGAGCGGGGAATTCAGTCAACATGGCAACATTTTGATTGACATCTGGCAGCAAACTGGAGGCGCTGCATGTGTGGCTCGCTTCCAGGGTAATTCATAATTCTGTTCATTTATCTTTACCACAGAGTCACATGCAGCTGAATTAACTGAGGACGCAACAAGCCCAGTGAGCGACCAGCAATTTGGTGACTAAAACTTACAAAACCCTATTTTCATATTTAATTATTTAATCCAATTGTATTTCCCTTAGATTGCTGCTGTTTCTTAATTTCAATCTGCAGAAATCCTGTTGGACTGGTGGCTGCCTTTCATCGCGGTCCTGTGTAGTTCAGTGGGTCTAAAACAGTGGATTCTATATCAATGGAAACTCATCAGCCTCATCCTGCTAGAATGTGGTCTTGCACAGAGCCAGGCACAAAAACTCTGAGGGTTGGGGGTTCCATTCCCACTGGAGTCACCATGCTAAGTCAAGTGCAGCTGCTGTGTGGTTCGTTTATTGTTTGGTGCTGAATGAAAAATGCTCTCTCAGTGTCCCTCCCTTCAAACTGTTGTCTCCTGTCAAAACGTCACTTGACTAACATTCACTAACACTACAGTCTCTCTCGCTGTTCAACTCACACCAACTCCCGGCATGTTTCCTTTTATCTGTGCTCATTAGAAGCTGTTTCCTGGGTCTTTTCAGATTTGTATCGTCAGCGTCCTTGGAAAAAAAAAACATTGCCAACAAATGGAATCGAGAAAACCTTGTTGATGTTTTTCTTTTGGCGTTCATGTGCTTTTGACATTTTCAAAAGCACTTTCAATGCTTTGGGAGAGGGCCATCAAAAATATTACAGAGCAAATTTGAAAACCTGGTATGGGACTATAACAGGACACCACCAGCCCACTGGTTTTCCTGATGTTCATTTACAATATCTGTATTTGTATTGGAGGGATGTGTGTGTGCCTCTGTCTGCATTTCAATTCCCTGTGTTACCTTATTTTTCCATTCATTTCAATAGAAACGAGATGCAGTTACATACTCCTGAAAGCCCTACGAGCCTAGCATGTTTTTAAAGATGTACAAACTCAAATATAAAACTTGCAAAAGAATGCTGCAGTTAAAAGTGCACAAGCATGTTTTAACATTTGTAGATTTGGGCATTACATTTGGGGGAAACTGTCTTCTTGCAGTACTTCTCCATGCTGTAATGCCCAGGTTAATTGCATAAAATAAAATGTCTCAGTGCAACAATGCCAGCCAAAAGTTGGAGTGATTCAGCTCTTCGGGGGCAGGTGTGGGTTTGTTCAACACCCCCAGAGTTTTAAGTTTTCAGCTAGGGGGGTTTCAGAGAGTTTGGCTCCTGCCTGGCGAACCTCGTCTCCCACTTGCTGCCTAATTACAGTTCTCAGCCTAATTGCTTTTGCCACACAGGCCAACATGTCAGCACTTCATGCGTCTGTGATTAATGAGAGCCGGTTATCACTGTAACATCAAATGTGCTGTCGTCTCAACACAACCCGCGCAGCATTAGGCAGCACCTGAAACTTTCACACACTCTGCCAGAGGAGGAGGGGATGAGGAGAGCGATGAAAGAGAGGAGACGGGAGGCAAAGAGAATGTGAAAGAGAGAGAGAGGAGAAAACAGGGAGGGAGAGAGAGGGGGGCACACTAAACAAAAAAAAAATCTGCATCTTAACAAGCCATTTAGTCTCATATTTGATCTAAAATGTTATTTCTCAAACCAAGCGAAAAAATCTGCCAGTAAAATGAGGTAATCCCACTTGTTTTGAATGCAGAATTTTTGACATTTGATTTAAGAAAATTATGGAAACAAGTTGATTAACAAGCGTGATTGCTTCACCCAATGATAGCTTTGTTTTTGTTTTTTTTCACTTGTATAAAGGACAAGATTTTAGGTCTCAATGAATGTTAATAACTCGGTAAGATGAACATTTTTTTGGGAGGTGGGAGGAGAGAGAGAAACAACTTGTCTCTGAATATTCAACACATCAACTTTCCCTCAAACATGATCCAGTTAGCTCCGATGTATATTAACAGTTACGACGTGTGCAATAACATCCAGAAATTCACACTTGCACACTTAGGTAAAATTGGGCAAAAATTACTCATATCATCTCTAAGACTGCACAACCAGCTAGACTCTGTTATTGGAAAGCCCAGTTATTATTCTTAGGCGGTACACTTGGCTTGCTTGAGCTTTGCCCGGTGGGGGAATTGAGGCTGACAGTATTATTAATGAATGCTGAGGAGTGTTAAAGAGTGTTACAGAGGCCTGGGATAATGGATAGCAGGGGGTTTTGGAGATGGCACCGGTGCGAGGTGGCTGGAATACTAAGATATGTCATTTGGTGGACGCTTTTAACCCCAACACCTTATGGTTAAGTTGATTGCATGCATTTTTTACACCCAGTGGAAGTGGGACCTCTAAACCCCGGCAGGGCTCAACCAGAAACCCGTGACTTGTCTTGTTGATTATTGATGCTAAGCGCTCATCGCTGTGGTGTTTCTGCACCGCGCTCCCCAGAAATCACCTGTCAATCAAACAGTGTGGGCGGGACTGTGACGTCTTTGTCCTCGGATTTTCTGTCGATGAAGTTTTGAGTTTCTCTTTTCTTTCTTTCGCCGCTCGTGCTAACTTCCCAGTTCTTCTTCTTCTGTTTATTCCAAACAAACCAAACGGAAAATGCATCACTTCTGTGCAGCAGAGGATTTTTTATTTTTTTTCCTCCGGGAAAGCACGGCCAGAGAAAAGCAAATGGAAAAGCCTTCATGAACTGGATATAGGCTGGATCACTGTTGTTATATTAATCAGTAATAGAGAGCAGCAAAGTGGACGTTGATTTATATGAAAGTGTTGCAGAGTATTATAAAAACGCCTCGCTCAAACTAGTGAGCCACATGGGAAAGTGACACACAGACCTCGATGAATTCCTCTCTACTTGTGCACTCTCTCTCTCTCTCTCTACTGCCCCCCTCATCTCTCTATCACTCTTTTCTCCTCTTTCTGTTGCTCTCTCTTCCTCTAATTCATTCTTTCCTTTCTCCTTCCACACTTTTCTAGTGCTCTTCTATTCCTCTTCTTTCTTTTTCTTTCTTTCTTTCTCTCTTTCTTATTTACTTCTCCACTCTCGTCCTCTACAGTCTGGTCCCTTCCATCCCTCTTGAATTTTTCATCCTCTTGTTCTCTTCAACATGCCCACTCTCGCTTTCTCCTCTCTCTCCTCCCTGTCTCTCATTTACATCTCTTTCTTTATGTCGTTTATTCTGTCTCCTTTCCTCTGTCCACCCACTTTTTTCCTCCCGTCTCTCTCTCTTTCTTCTCCCACCCTCCTCCTCCTTCTCTCTCTCTCTTGCTCTCTCTCTCCTTCTGTCCTTTCCTCTCCATCCAGCCCAGTTACAGCTGTATTGTTCTCTGCAGCAGTCAGATTACAGTCTGCTGTCTCATTGTCTTTGCAGACTAACAGCTATAAAAAGGCTTGAGGAGTTCACACAGGGAGGGAGACACTCACTCTGTGTGTGTGTGTGTGTGTGTGTGTGTGTGTGTGTGTGTGTGTGTGTGTGTGTGTGAGCATATTCAGTTCAAATCCCATTCAACCAATGAAGAGTCTTAAATATTAAATCCCATATAATGTAGACCCTCTCTTCTTCCTTCAAGTCCCTGTGCAGTCTAAATAAAGTATTGTGTGTGTGTGTGTGTGTGTGTGTGTGTGTGTGTGTGTGTGTGTGTGTGTGTGTGTGTGCGTGCGTGCGCATGCATGTGTCATTAAGTTTGTCCTGTGAATCACTCTTAAATGTCAAATCTGAGTGAGCAAAGTGCTCTCTCTCTCTCTCTCTCTCTCTCTCTCCCTTCTAAATGCAGCCCTCCTGTCTTCAGCAGACTGACACAGACAGACAGCTCATTCAGTGTAAGATGCATTAGATAAGAGTGTCTAAAATGTAAATTATAGGATGACATTATCTTCTCAGATGGTGTTTCTTCAGGACAAAGACTTTCTCAAACGAGAAACGTCCAAAGTTTACCTTTTAGGTGACATGAAAAAGTTTGGTAGCCTCTGATTTAGAGGCTTTAGGGGCTTTTTGTTGTCTTGAATGGCACTTGTATGACACATATTTGTCTCATGACCCACAATAACGAAGCGAAGTCTACATGTCTACTCACAAATCTTTTTCAGGTGTAATTTCCTCAGAAAGTTCAGCTGTGACACCTCATGATTATTTTTCTTTTCCCCTTTTCAAGCTAATTTACTTGATTCGTTTTTGAAAGAGGCCTCAATGCTGCAATTACTCATCATTTCATGAGAACAAAGGCATCTGTCCGTTCATCCATTAATCCAGGATTTGGATGGATATTTTTTTTCCTCCAAATGCACTGTAAGTAAGATATGAGTCAGGCTCCCATTTTGTTTCCTTTTTGATCACTTCAGTTTCAACAAAATCTCTTATCTGTGTTCTTCTCTAGTAAAAATACAATTAATACACTACTGTTGCTACAGTACAAATACTACATCTATTTTTACTGGTACTACTGTTTCTGCTGCTACTCAAGCTACTACCAGCACTTCTAATACTGTTACTATTAATATTAAGAGATATAACTTTTATTGATCCATGAAGGAAAGTGGATCAAGTCAGTTATATTAACTTACAACAAATTGACTTGACTGTTGAATTGACTGTTTTTATTGTTTTCTTCTTTGTAAATCAAGTTAATGTTCATCTCCAATTCATGACCACAATGAAAGAAAATGTTTTAAGGAACAAATTCCACCTTTTGGGGGCAAATATACATTATTTATTTCCTTACATGCATTCCTTATTTGTTATTCCCCCTTTATCTTTCTATATATAAAAAAGCTCAACATAATGAAAAGAGAATTGTTCAAAACACCAGATCTTACAGAGAAAGGAAAAATAATGTGCATGATGAGAAATAAGTGGAAAAAATATAAAAATATCAAGATGCTACTGCTAATACCACTACTAATATAAATGTTGCCAGCTAATAGCACTGTTGTTGTATGAAAACCTTGTAATTTTGTACAGTACTTAAATTTAGGGATCACATGGTCTTCTACAGATTGACAAATTTCCACAACCCCTTCTTGGACTTTTTGATGGCCAAATGGCCTTTTCAAAACTCAAAAAATGCAAAGTGATCAATCTGAAAGTTTCTTTTCATAGTTTTTTAGATCAATGGACATTTGAGAGATGCAAGGTTTTCACCGGACAGCGACAATACTTTAGCGCAGACATTTTCCAGACCTCCATTAATGCTGACATCCATTTCACAGCCGGTCCCCCGAGACGCTCGTGCAGAACCAATCTCAGACATGTTTTCCTTTGCACAAGAACGTCAACATTTTAATTCATAGGGGGGGAAAGGGTTTATTCCTCGGGGACAACAGACTCCCCTGCGGCCCGGAGATACTACCTGCTTCATCTGCCTCCCATCCAGACTGGAGAGCCGGCGTAAATAGAGAAATAACGTCAAATAACCTCCTCTTTCAGCAGTTGTGTTGCTCAGCGGTGACCCGGGAAGCTTAGGGAGGGGAGTCATAGATAGAGACTGACCAAAATAAGAGAGAATGAGCGGCAGGAAGAGAAAATGAGATTGAGAGAGACAGGGTGAACCTGAGAGAGAGGGAGGGAGAGAGAGAGAGAGAGAGAGAGAGAGAGAGAGAGAGAGGGAGAGAGAGACTGTCAGAGAAAAAGATAGGGGAAAAGAGGGATAAAAAATGAGACCGTAGTCTTACCAATGGTTATGTATCAAATGAGAAAAGCTGCATGGAGATGGCAAAATTAGAGAAAATTTTCTCGATCATTTGCTTGAAGCAGAATATGTCTGTTCTTATCAAGAGATGGTGTGATGAACTGCAGTGGAAGAGCATGTTGAATAAGATCGGTGCTGGTTCAGTCTCATTGCACAGCAGGTACAGAGCGGCTTTTGGATGAACATCCTGAAATGTCGGTCAAATTTAAAAAAGTTATCTAGTGCATTTGAATATTTCCAAATGCATTGCCCTGTTTTCATCTTTCAATGAAAGCAGAAAATAGTAGTACCAGTATGAAAAAAAAATAAATAAATAAAATCACCTTGTGCAATACTCATCAGTTCTTTAATTCTGGGTTTGCTGTTTTGACTTTCGGGGAGCCTGTTTGTTGGCTGATGGAAACACACCTAATTCACACTTCAATTTATGAACAAATTCACTTGACAGCCGGGCGGAAACCAAGCTAGAGAGCAAGCCAGAGGGCAAAAGTAAGAGAAGAGAGGCTGAATAAGAGCAAGAGAGAGAGTGAGAGACAGAGAGACAAAGCTAGATGAACAGACAGAATGAGAACAAGAACAAGAGAGATAGAGAGTGAAAGGCAGAGAAAGAGAGAGGAAAACAAACTGAAAACTGGAGATTAAGAAAGAAACAGCTCTATTGGCATGGGAATATTACCCAGGAGCATCCAGTGATGTCTGTTAATTGCGGAGATCAATGGTGATTTGGTGATAAAGTGCAATTCACACCCATGGGAATTTCAGCCGTTTTTTCTTTATTTGCAAGTGATTTCTTTGTCTTCTTTGTTTAAGCCAAACCTGATTTCTGCCTTCATGCTGTCATGAAAAATGGAAGCTGTCACGGACTCGCCAGAGGAAGAATCCAAATGTATTTTTGGCGCAAACTTCCACATTTCGCCATGCAAAATCAGGAAGTGAGAGACAGCAACATGTGCAATCGTGTTCAAGGCGGCGGTGATTGCAGCAAATTTCATTATCCTCCGTGAATGTGCCTGATGAAAATCAGAGGTTTGGGAGGTAATTTGTTAATTACATGAGGTCCCCACATAATCCCAGTCCCATGTGATTGGGGCTTTAGACAAAAAGGGATAAGAAAGGGGGGAAATTGTAAAGAAGAAGCACAGGATAAATGTAGGAAGAAATGAAAACACAGTGAGACAAGGAAATAGATAGGGAAGCCGAGAGCAACGGCAAATCAGACCAAGCAAAACAGAGAGAGAGTTGGAGGTGGAGACGGTAGATGTGGGAATCGGAGAACAAGGCCCCGGGCTGCTATTTACCCAGACACTGTGGAGTTATGAGAGGATGGGTTTTGCTTCTGAGTGCAATCCAATAACTCCTGTTCCAGCAGTCCGCCGGAGAGGGAGCACACAATCATCCTTGACATTCAACTGTATTAGCACATCATATTACTCTCCCGCTCACACCCTGCTCTTTTCACATCAGCTCACCGCCGATGGGAAGAGACAGGAGAGCCGAACTGGGCCGGGCCAGGGTGACCAGGAGTTTCTTTTTAATGACAATTTTAAGACATAAAAATACATAAGCACATACACTCTGAGCAATGAAGTTTCTGTAACAGTAGGACAGCAACTGAAGATTACTGTTTATTATTTTTGAATTGAATTTATTACTCATGTAGTCTATGAAATGTCTAAAATAATGACAAACACTTGTGGGAAGAGCCCAAAGTGATTCTTCAAATTGCTTCCTTAGTCTGGCCGGCAGCCAAAAAACCCCCCAAAGTATTATTGTTTTATTCATATTTTACAATGATTTGAACAGAGAAAAGTAAGCAAATCTTAGCATTTTGGTAAAACAATATATAATATAATCAATCATTTTATGTCGCTTGACATAAAATGATTCAGTGCTAGTACACAAATGAATTTAGGGTGGGAGAGGATGCCATACATATAGAATAAAACAGGACCAAATGTAAAAAAAAAATGCAATAACACATTCTTGTTTATAGGGAAATTTCCTTTGGTTGCTTTCCTGCAGTGAGGTCAGAGGTCAGAGGTCAGGGCCAGAGCCGCAGCCCCAGGCTTTGATTTGGGTCGTCCAGTTGAAGGATGTCTTCTCATGCCTTTCGGCCATCCCACCGCCTACAAACAGCCCCATCGTGGCGGTGGCTCTCATGTCACACACTGACTCTGTCTTAGATAGAGACTATGTAAAGGGGGGGGGGTGAAAAGATTTGCTGTACATTACCCTGCTTATTGCACACCTACTTGTCAGTGAAATTAAATGGACACGCCATATTGATTTTAAATGATTTTTATGAGTTGTAGCTGAAAAGCCTCGTAAAACAGCCATGTAGCAAATGAACTGGCTGCATATGGCAGCGATCAGTTATACAGCTCAGCGGTCATTATTCAGAAGTAACTGACAGCACACCGACCAATCAGAACTGAGTATTTCACAGAGCTGTGTAATAATGAACGTCACAGCATCGGACACAGGGAAGATACAGCTAATTTTATCAGGAGTAATTAATATTTCTCTTCAGTGTCTGGTTCTTGTGGTCAAAGAGTCTGAGCTGTGGCGATAGTGATACAATACCGTTTACTTTCGGCGTTTCTTTTAGAGCAAGGGTCCATCCAATCATTGCAACGTTTCCCCTGTGACTCTGTCCACAGTGTTACAAAAATCCAGAAGACTCCACCTTAGACCCTTGGTGGACCCTCTGCGTAGAATCGCGCATGCCAAAATTATGTAATATCGCCATAAACAGACTGTGGACAGACTGCAAGAATCATGAATTGGCTTTTATTTGGTTAGTGGCTGTCTGATGGAGCAGCTCATTGTTGGGTTTTTGGCTGACTGGCTGACTGACCGGTTGCGAGGCTGACTGACATGTCCCCTCACTCTCCCTGCTTCAGTGCCATTTGGCATACAGCACTATATATAGAAAATGCCTCGAGGAGCCAACATACATTAGTGCAGGGCAGTGAGGGTGGAGGTCTGCGTGTGTGTGTGTGTGTGTGTGTGTTGTTTGTATGTGTATGAGTCACTGTGTGCATACCAGTGTCAAGTCAAGTCAATTTTATTTGTATAGCCCGATATCACAAATTACAAATTTGCCTCAGGTGGCTTTACAGTCTGTACAGCAATGCAACATCCTCTGTCTTTAGACCCTCACATCGAAAAAGGAAAAACTCCCTAAAAAGCCTCTTTAATGGTGAGAAAAATGGAATAAACCCCAGGGAGAGCAACAGAGGAGGGACCCCTCTCCCCGGACGGACAGACGTGCAACAGATGCTGTGTGTACAGAACAGAACACAAGCTACAGCAGTGCAATACAGCAATGCAACAGGAGAACAGCATTATACTGGATTTATATTGTATATATGAAGAATGTGATGAAGAGGACACCAAGCAGCTTCCAGGTGCCACCACCAGCGGCCACCATCACCATGGAGACCTGGCAGGAGGACGTACTGCACATCACATTTTGCTTCTGATCAACATTATTGCAGAAAAAGTCTATAAACTCATGAGCCGTGAAAGGGGGGCAGCTAATAGACGGCTGCTTTTTAGGAAGTTTAGCTACAGTGTCGAAGAGAAATCTAGGATTATGTTTATTAATATTGATTAAGAGAGAGACAAACGCTGCTTTCACGGCAGATAAAGCACGCCTGTGTGTATAAATCGTGTGTGTATGCATGTACACCACACGTTTGTGGCTTGTAGCGACAACAATGGCTTTAAATCAACCAGCGCTCCAGGAAAAGTACGAGCACCCTGTGACCCTGCCTTATGTTGTTCATTCATTTGATCCCTGAGGCGGTCGGCTGCTCAGCATACCCATACGCTGATCCTCTACAGGGTCTGTTTTGTGTCATTAAATAGATAAAAGATCCTGACATTCTGGATTAATGCTCTCTTAGTGGTTTGTTCAGCGATGTTTCAACCTTTTCTGCTCCTCTGAACAAGCGTTATTGAAATTTGCTACACAAATTCAATCAATCCAGATCCTTGCTACAGAGTAGATGTTATAAAAGTCATGATGTTTCACTGCATGCTTGCTCAGCTACTGTTTACTCTCCATTCCCATTAGAAACTATTGAGTGTTTTACATTTTGTGTTGCAATAGACAATTTCCTACTACATAACATACAAGAAACAATTATTTCCTGTTTTAAAGCAGAGTCAGTGCAGGATAAATGCTTCTTCAATGCTATCACACTTTAAAAGGATGTTTTTTATGTTTTCTTTTTGTTTTTTATAACAGTAGTGCTACTCAACGCAGCATATATTCACTGATGCAAAACAAGAAGTTATTAGTTAAGTTGTGAGTCTATGCTGTGTATAGGGCCT
>OMKZ01014371.1:2014-19378 GCA_900302535.1 Neoniphon sammara
ACGGTAAAGTGTGTGTGTGTGTGTGTGTGTGTGTGTGTGTGTGTGCGCGCAGGGTGAGCTCATAATTAGCAGGGATGGGAAGATGTGTTTATCTCACAATACGATTCAATATGGGTAATACACAATACAGGCTTCATGATTTGATACAAACACGATACAGTGTAACAATCAACAATGACTTCACAGAATAATGTTTATTTCTGTGACACAAATCTTTCTAGTAATATGCAGATAGTATAATTTTGGTGGACAGCTTGGGAAATTGTGATGGGCCTGCCGTCTCATTTCTGATTACCACAGCAGAGTAAAATTTTATTCTGCTATATATTGAATTTCGAAATATCTTCCCATCCCTAATTCGCTGTGTTGGACCATCCTGGCAGCCACATATGGGCGGGGTGCTCAGGCAGAGCAGTGGTTAGTGCCTCTAGGCCTCAGGTTTGAAAGCCACAGCAGCCACTGTGGCCAAGGTAATTTGGTAATTCGACCTTTCATATAGTCTAAAGTTTTTCTTCAAAGGTAAAAAAAAAAAAAATCTGCCATTGGGATGAGATAATCCCACTTGTTTGCACTGCAGTTTCCCTTGTTTCAGGGATTTTTCTGGGAGTAAGTCTGAACATGTTGAGACAAGACAGAATAAGGCAGATCACTAGGATCAAGAAAATGACACTTGATTAAAAAAAGTGCATCCTGAATTCATTGAACAATTTGGGTCATTTTAAACACATCAGCTCTACAAGGGAACCAACAACTTTCCAATCAACACTTCAACTCCAAATCACTGAAACTGAACTGAAAACAACAAACAAACAAACAAAAAAACACTTATCAGTCCTGGAAATTTGCTTCTTGTGTGAAACCAACCTGGAATGTTGCCACACCTTCACGTCAGACCCTTTACAGGACAGGACAGGCTGTTATTTTAAGGTAAATTACTGCTGGCTATGACTGGAATGTCGACAAACTAAGAGGGAGGAAAGGGATGACAGCGGACGGCCTCAGGCTTGTTTGGAGTACAAAGGGGCACAGTAAATGGACTTAAAGGTCAACAATAGAAATACACATTGTACTGAGGTGGAAAGAGAACGGAAACGTCCTGCTCAAGTAGAAGCGTTGAAATCGCGCTCAAATTTTATTTAAGTACAAGGACGAGAGCACAGACTTCAAACCAGGTTCTCTGAAGTGGAAAAATGAGAAATGACAAAATAAAGGTGACAAACAAACTAAAGGCACATTCCGCTTTTCCTCTCTGCTGACAGGGGAATGGAAGCCCAGTTTGTCAGTTGAAACACTTTCTGAGGTTCAGTCTGTTGGAGGCACTTTCACATGGAGGCAGGCAGTTTACTGAAGTTCTGAAATGAAGAAAAGTTCTTAAATGGAGAAATTTGAGAAGTTTGAGGTATTTGAGAAAAAAAGTTCTTAAGTGAAGTTCTCAAATGGATAAAAGTAAAATGACAGACGTTAAATTTTTTTTTTAAAGAAGTACAAAGGACACAAAAAGGCTGCTCAGTTACAACAACTGGAATAAATGTAATTAGTTACTTTCACCCTTGATATTCTGTGTGTATCTCAGCACTGCATGTTACATTATTAAAGAGGTTGCTGATGTTTTTATGCAGTAACTTTAAAAGTCCATCATTGTCATGTTTGTCTGCAGGCTGATGAGGTGAAAATGCTGACGTCTTCTAACCGATCGCCCCTCTACACGGGCAAGTTGACTCTGGCTGGAGAGCCGTGCACGGTGCTGCGCGACTGGTTTGAGGACGAAGGCACCATAGACATGCAAACCAAAGCCGCTAACAAGGAAGACCCCACCTTTAGCATTTCTCTTGCCTCAAGCAAAACAGGTAAGAGGTGATACAGACCAAAATGTACTGATGTGCCAAGTGAGCAGCTATTTTCACTCATGTCCAAAACTCTAAATGTCTGTTGAGCCAAAATGGCCTTTCTGGGTGATCAGTACTATCCCAGATCCACCCAAAACTTGTTTTCTGATCTGACATTTATTTTCGATGTTGCTATTCTCTCTCGTCCGTCGCTGTAATAGTGTGTTCACATACAGAGGTCAATTTCTGTACTTCCCATTCATATCTATGTAGGCTGCATGCAATGCATGCTGGTATGCGCTGCGATGAGTTTCCAGAAGTGGCGCGGCACATTATGGTATGTTCAGAAATGGGCGTCACTTGAGCGTGAGTGACGTTGGCAGCTTGAGCTGCGTGCTCAGGATAGAACCTCAAATCTTGGCCGGGGGATTTACGTATATGAACGTAACGTCGTGCCCCAACATGGATTTAACCTTATGCAAATCAGGGGCGGCAACGCTGGTCCTGATGCTCATGAACATCATGAAAAATTGTGTAAACAAGGCACTGCAGATCATAAAATTAGCAACTGCATGGCCTATTTCTGGCCCAAAATGTGCCGAGAAAACAAATTTGACGGATAGTTTTGGTGAATTTTGTTGCTAACAGCTGCCATGTTTACCCAAGTTGACAAGAGGAAGGAAAAAAAGCAAAGACAGCCCAGCGAGCGCCGCGTTCGTCCAGTCAGATGCCCAGACAGTCTGGGCGGGAGTTCTGACTTTCTTTTACGGCCCACAAAGAGGCCAATCGTGGGGCGCGGTGACATGATGCCCATATCTGAATGTGCCGTAACACTTCATGAGAGGTTTTTTTTTTGTTTTGTTTTTTTTGCTGCTTTACACACTGGTGTGTCAGGCAGGACCGTGTGAGGCTATCTGCTGCGCAAGAGGATGAAACTCGTGCGGACTACTGATCAATTCTTTTTTTTATTTATTTATTTAACCTTTATTTAACCAGGGAAAAAAGAGAGTCCTGGGCAAGAAAGCAGCATGAAACAGAAATACGTCACAGTTAAGGACAACAAACAAAAAACAACAATTACACAAGAATGACTGCTCAAATCATTTGACTCATCAGGTGTGATCATGTAAAGACAGCCTGAGCTGCTCAGTCACACTCTGCACACTGCCCAGCAGCTGGCATCACACAGCGAGGGGGTTTAATCTTATCTGTGGTCAAACAGCGCAGGTCAAATCCTCTGAACACAAACTGGACAGTCGTTTCCCTCATGACTGACATGCAGCTGGAGTTTTCTTTATTAAATAAATGTGTTAGACGCTGAAATTTTAAACCTCTAGAGGTGTTCAAAATGTAGCAGTGGTCATATGGAGATGAAAATGGTCTGGACTGAGACAAAATATCTTGCCTCAGTCTGGGTAAGTCAGAAAAAGGGTATTCGCAATCGCAATTATTTCTATGACAATTAATTATCAGTTAAAACTGATCATGATAGGACTACTTATGCAAATGAAGAATAATACACATGAAGCAGGAGTGTGTGAGGCTTTTTTTTCCTTGTTCAAAAGCTTATCAGTGAACCTTGTGTGATAATTATGTCTGTGAGAATTATACAAAAATTATTTTTGGAAACAGGAAGCAAAGCCCTGGAGGAGCCTGTGTTTTAAATGAACTGAAAGACAAAAACACACAGCTGACATAAAAACATGTTTCTCTCTCTCTCTCTCTCTCTCTCTCTCTAGCTTTAATCATTGTTAAAGGGTTACACCAAGTTCATGCAAGATCGCTGGGGCCCAGAGCCATCAAGAAGGCTAACTACCTGAAGAGTGTAAACATGTAGAGCAGCAGAGCTCGCCCTGCGCCAAGGAGCCATCGCCCGGCACCCAGCATCTCCCAGCAGCAACCCGACTTCAGCGTTCAAACAGTTTGTCGGTTAATCGATTTGCCAGTCAACAGAAAATGAGTTGACGATGATTTCAATAACTGACTCATCGTTTAAGTCATTCAGTAAAAACCCAAACATTTGCTGATTCCAGTTTCACTAAGATCACTAAATGCTGACTTTTCTCTGGTCCATAGCATTTTAAAATGAAAACTTTGGGTTTGTTCAGGCTAAGGAAGAAATTTGAAGACATCACGTTGGGCTCTGATCACTTCCCACAAGACTTTATCATTGTTGTTGACGTTTGATAGCCAAAATGATTAATCGATTGTTTGAAAAAATAGATTTAGCCTGTTAAACTTAATGAAAATGGTCAGGTGCAGCCCGACTTGATTTATTGATTGTTTTTGTTTTGTTTTGTTTTGTGCCAAATGGACTTTTATGGTTATAGAGGTCAATCATGCAGTTTTTTTGTTTTGTTTTTTGCATAAAATGATTAGCTACTGTTTCATGAAGCCTGTGTTATCTTCAGCAGTGTTTTGGTAAACGCCTCAGTACCTCAGTAGTGCATCGTTCTGACATGCAACAAGTCTGTACAGGTTTTTCCTGGATGTCAAAAATAAAGACCCCCTCTGACTGTGAATGTTTATGTGCGTGTGTGTGTGTGTGTGGGTGTGTGTGTGTGTGTGTGTGTGTGTGTGTGTCAGAAGTGTAGTGTCTCACTTAAATAAAAGCAGAGGCACATTCCCGGAAAAAGACAGAGAGTTAAAGGCACAAGAAGAGAAAGACTGGAGGTTTCAGAACAAATTAGACATGTAAATATTTGTTGTATATTTGAAAGAACACGACACTGACGATTTGCTTCAGTTCTGTTTTGTCCTTATAGCATAGTCAGTTTTTCTCCTTAGCATTTGTCTTGTTTTCATTTGAAATTTGTCCAGACAGACAAAATAATTCATGAGACTGGTATAACAGAGCTGTGTTCAGTGGTGCAGGAAGCAAAAAGTAAGCAGAACAACTTAAAACTTAAGATTTTTAGCTTTGTAGATCCATTTTCATGTCCCACTCTTCTGGCTCTTGTAGGTAGTAAAGGTAGATAACCTAAAAAATGTAAATTATGAAAACATAATCCTAAAATAAAACAATCAGAAATCATGTACACAGCATTTCTACAGAAACACTGGCAAACTGTATCCATCCACCACCAGGAGGAAGGGCGGATGGATACCATTTGCCGGTATTCTGCAGCAGGAAATAGTTCCCCATGAAACTATTTCCCCCTGAGGGTTGTGTGTTCTGTCACGTATCTGTGCATTGTTTTTGGAAAGAGCTGTTGCTGTTGAGTTTTCATCACAAGTAAATTTTTAACAAAACAAGGACAGACTTGAAACCTTGCCAAATCACACAGAAACGACCTGGATGGATAAACTGCACTAGGGGGAAGTGGGAAAAATCTTTTTTAAATGTATTAATTTATTTATTTATTTTGGGTGAACTGTTCCTTTAAACTACTAATTACATGATACCACTCCTCAAAGTTGTGGACAGGTCTGACTGGTTTGTATTGGAGATGTATGAAGGAACAGGCTGGAGTCTACCTGCTTGAGTCAGGGCTGATATCACTAAAACGATACTCAGAATGGGTTTTTATATATATATGTCAATATATGTCACAATATGATTCAAGTATCTATAATGAGTCACATGTTAAATAATTACATTAATATTCATCCCATTGAGCCAAATGGTAATGTTAGTTGTGTGATCTCAAACAAACACTAAAACTTTAAAATAATATGCCTTACAACGTTTCATGCCTAATTTTATCAGAATTTTCAAACAAAAATGTGCTTGTTATCAGTTTACACAGATATCCCCTCATCACTGTATGACGGTAAGTGACAGTATTGAATTATCGCCCAGGTCAAAGTTTGGGTTGTCCCGCAGAGAAGGCCGTCAGTGTGATCTAACCAGGTGCGGATGAAGGCTTTCAGAATCCAGCTGGGACAGGAAACTTCTCACCTAAGATGGTAAAAAGTCGTTCTCAGAGTTGTTGGTGATACACTCATGAAAGCTGAGATCAGTGTCTGTAGGAGCACCCAGGTTTCTACCGAGTGATTCAGCTCAGCCAGGCCTGAATGAGTGGATGTCTCCCTCTGCAGCTCACAGTGACAAACAGCTCCTCCCTTCAGCCCCCAGAAGCAGGCAGAGACCAACCCATTTAACTAACTAGTCAGAAGAGGTTTAATATTTAAACAATGCACACATTACCATTCTGGTGTTTCGTTTTAGCTCGGCCAGGACACAAAATTGAGTAAATTTATGATTAGGAGTTCAATTGCATTCATGGACACTAGAGAAGCGGAAATTGTGCAAGAAAAGAAACTTTCTGAGGTGTTTTATGATTCATTGTACCCACAATGCTTCAGTTGCACCTTTGTCTCCCAAACCCCACTTTTAAATGAATGGAAAAACATCTCAGTGAATGATGCTGCCTGTCAGTTTATGTGTTCGTATAATCGAACCAAACACCGCGGCGCCTCTTTCTGCAGAAATTGAACATCAGCTAAACTCGTATAAAAGACCACTGGCAGTAAAACTTTTGTTTGTTTAGTAATTATTGTCGGGGTTTCAGATGTTATTTTGATTAAGATTCAGACAAACACCATGAAGACATAAACTGTATTTTCGTGGGAAAGCGCAGCTGACTGGACTCCTGTTTGAGGAACTCAGCTGTTTCATACAATTGAAACTATTTATGGTTAACAGTGTGAATGGCGCAAGAATAGTAAATTATAAGGAACTTGAGAAACCTCGTTAAAACATCCAGTTTCTACGAGCTACGCTTACTGAGATCCAAGCATGTCTTGGTTCTTGGATGTGTGCAGCAGGATGGAAAACAGCAGCAGATCAAGTCAGTGTTTGTCTTGTCCACTCTGCAGACAAAATGTCAACAAGAAGCAAAATCCATTCACCAAGAAAAAAATAAACTGCAAAAATTGTACAGAAACTTATTGACAACTTACAAACTGCAAAAAACAAACAAACAAAAAACAATAAAAGTTATACTAAACAATAATTACATTAAATAAGAAAAAATCCATGCTTTGAATGCCATGAAACAAGAAAATGGAAATAGGTTTACTTGTTTGTCATTATAATGAACTGAATCTCCTCTATATAGCAGCTTTACAAAACGACTAGATAGATAGATAGATAGATAGATAGATAGATAGATAGATAGATAGATAGATAGATAGATAAAAAAAATGATTTCACAATTTGCACATAACCCAGATTAAAATCAATCAATCAAACCAGTCTATGGGTTTATATGAAACATTATTCTATGTGGATTTCTGTGCTATATTTCCTATATCCAGCAGAAAAAATAGCTATTATTGCAACATTTCAACGTTTTGCACACTGTTCTTTTGCCCCTCACTCATTACATGCGGTCATCATTTACTGTCTTTAATCATGACTCAGCCGGACTCAGCCCGTTACTAACTGACGTTTACCGTCGTACGGGTTCTGTGGAAAATCACTCCCGGTCTGTGAATGGGTGGCGGGCGCAAAAAACACTGCTGATGCCTTCAAATACTCAGGGCAAGCTCCGATTTCACAGTTCAAAGGTTTTAAACACAACCTCTCTATCATGAAAGTGCTTTTGGTCAAAGGTAATAATAAAATAAACATCTTAATAACAAAGTTTTTGGTGTCTTTGTTTCATTTTAGAAATTCCAGTGACACAGCATATTTTTCCTGCATCCTAATACTAAAGAGAAGAAAATGTGCATCAAGCATATAATTCATGTTTTATTTAATTAAAAACATTACAATTGAAAGGTAAACATTAAGCAAGATGAATAAGGAAACACAGCAGTGCTCATTATTTCCATAGAATAAACAAAAATCTTTAGAATAAATATAAACTAAAGCCCTTTTCACACTATGCTTAGGTCTGGGCTTACTGTTTTTTCAAGATGTGAATATGGGATATCCTCACCCTTTGCCCCAGGCTTACTCAACCCCACTTCAGAGCAGGGGATAGCATCAATAAGTCAGGGTTAAGGTCTGCAGTGTGAATCGAGGTTAGAACAAATGCAACTGAATGTTTGTTGTCTATTCAAAACTGTGCTGTTACTGTAGGGCTTTGGTTAATAAGTGCAAGTGTGGATTGAGTGTTTTTTTATTACTTTATACAGTAAACCCATTAATTATAAACAAAAAAATGTCAAATTCGACTGAAATGAACTCACTCTTCAAGGTGCTTAAACATGTAGTTAATAAATAGTGAAACTGAAAATGAATCGTGCTTTCCTCCTGTGTGTCTGTGAATGTATGTTTACCCCCTCGTTTTTTTTTTAAATTTAGGCTATACATTCCAAACACATTTGTAATCCAGATATGCTGTTTGAGTGTTAAACTGACAAGTTTATATAAAAAAGCTATACTTCAAACAACTCCAAATCTTTCCTAACATTATTTACCATTTTTGTCTGTTCGCTAAACTGCGAGTAATTGCAATATTTCCGACGGCACTTGAAGGCAGCTTATTATTATGAAACCGTGTGTTTACTCTCAGTTGCTCACGAGCGCATCGTGCAGCAGCCGAGTGCAGAGCCGAGGGAGGGAGAGGGAGGGAGGAGGGTAAACAGTGTGCCTGTTGTCCGTGTGAACCGTGTGCACAGCCTGCAGGCGGCTCAGAGACCAGGAATATCATCAGTACAAAACTGGCTAAAATTAATACAATGTCATGACAGTAAAGGAGTCCCCCGTTCTGTTTTTATGCTTATTAATGAGCTTCTGGACGCACTTTGGCTTTGTATCTCATTGCACTTAAACATGACATCAACATTGGCAATAAACACTCTTTTGATTTTTAAAAGGACAAAAATCAACTCTGTTGTCAGCAGACCTTTGAAGTAGCATCTAAACATCAACATCATCCAAATATCACGTCAAACAAATTTACCACTGAGGAATGTAGAGATTAAGTGTAACTGAAAACTTCTCCATTAGGGACAATAAAATCTGTCTATCTATCTCACACACTAAGTGCTAACTGGAATGTTATAGAAATATTATGGACAAGTAAAATTATGACTAATAAACAGAACACATTATTTCCAGTAAGACAAAATTATTGGATCATATTGTTATATTATACTGTGTTTCGTCAACATGTGCAACCTGAGTGTTGTGCTGTTTTGTGCTCGAATCTGACCTCATGTGACCCTTTCTTTTCATATCATTTGCATGACAAAACGCCAACTCTCGTCCTCGCTCGGGAATTTCTGTCCTCAAGTCGTGTGCACAACCAAGCCCCCATTTCCCCCTCGTTTTTTGTTTATTTTATTTTTTTATTTTTTTTAATTATCTACCACGTGCAAGTGTGACAGGCGCATTTTGCACCCGGTTCCGTTCCTCTCGGACGCTATAAAATGCCGCTCCCCTGACTGACATTCACAACTTCGACTCTACCGACACAGAGAAGATCTCTAATCAGCCACAGAAGCGGAAGACCAAGAAACCTTTCCAAAAGCAACATGGACCCTTGCGACTGCTCTAAGAGTGAGTACTGTTTTCTCTCCCCATTTCGTGTTTTCATCTCATTGACCTAATGTGACTGTGTTGTAGGTTACATAAACTAGAGGATAATGTGATACTGATCTGTTGTTTTTTTTAGCTGGAACCTGCAGCTGCGGTGGATCCTGCACCTGCACCAACTGCTCCTGCACCACCTGCAAGAAGAGTATGTTTTAATTTTTCTATGCTAGTGATGAATGTTTACTTCCAACATTTTGATCTAGGAGAGACCTTTTTTCACAGCAGCAATTTTGACATGCAATAGTAAATAGACACCAGGTGTTTGCCCACTAATCAAATTAAGGGTCTGTCCTGCTACTCATCTGATTTGCCTTCAGGCTGTGTTAAAATGTGCAAATGACAAGCAAATTCAGATTTTTATCACTTGTTTTTTGTTTCCACTTAAAAAATCTGTTTGTGTCTGAGAAATCCAGATTCTGGGCCATAATTGGTTAATTGACAACTGCCCAGGTGTTCTAATGTTGCTGCTCATGCAGGGATGTTGTGCAGTTAAACCCAGCTCCCAACACTCCCCTTAAGAGGACAATGACTTAGAGCAGTTGTAACTTAAATCTGTTTGGAAGCAGACTCCTTCTGCCTCAAATCACTGACTGAATTACATCACTAATCGCAGCCTAATCTGTCTCTCCTGTTTGCAGGCTGCTGCCCCTGCTGCCCATCCGGCTGCAGCAAGTGCGCCTCTGGCTGCGTGTGCAAAGGGAAAACCTGCGACACCAGCTGCTGCCAGTGAGGCTTCATCCTGCAGCACCCCTGTCATCATGAAGCCCGTCCTTTCTACTGTGAAATGCCTTAACTGCACATGCAATGGTCAATAGATCAAATGTTTTTTTTCTTGTACTTTTTTTGTACTTTAATTTCAATGGGATAATAAACTCAAAACTTTAATCTACATTTGTGTTCGCTGCTTATTGGAAACTACACTCCTGTGGGTGTCAAGTTGATATGAGCATGTTAGTAATTGAGGATGTGAACTCCTATGATGACGCTGAGTAAAATAGTCAGGCTGTGGTGCCTCTAAAGGTCACAGCTTGACTGAGGATTCATCCTTGTCTATAGATCGAATTTCACTGGGCTGCAGAAACACAAGAGACATGAAACTGCCTAGGACAGAGCACGTCATGATGCTGAATTTGTGTCCATGGCCTGACCAGGTATCGTAGTTCATTCCTTTGATATCGGGAACAAACAATTGTGGACTGATTGTCATTCCACTCATTAAGTCTAATACGAGTCCATGGTGATTTAAACTTTAATTGAGAGGCCACTATTTTATTTTCCTCTTGATTAATGTAAATCTTCGCTCCGAGGGGTTAGAGCAAGCCCTCGTGTTTCCGAGTTACAAAGAATAAATAAAATCCACATATGAAACAATAAAATACAATAATATATCAGTTAAATGAAATAATTTCCCTAAGATGCAATAAAGGAATCAAGACATGAAAGCACAATTAGAATACTGCATAATTTAAATAAAACTGTCACAATCAAATATAGCTAGATTCATATTCAGACCTTAAATGTTGCAATGGGACAAGAGCGTCAAGTTTCATGGTCAACTGGTCTCTAATATTTATTGTATTTTATGATTTACAAATCAATGGGTTTCACAAAGCGGAACACAAAAGGGACAGTTGTTTCTATTAGGCACGGTTACAGCGACGCACCCCGGAAGTCCTGTTATTTTTCCGTTGTCGCACATAAATTAAAATCAAGAGTTGATAGTGGACTGTTGTAGCGATGTTTTAGCGGTGAAAAAAATAACAAGAAGAGATATTATCGAGATAACGTCAATCGTGACATTTTCTCGCTGAATCATGCCGAAGGTCGTTTCCAGGAGCGTCGTGTGCTCGGACACCAGAGACAGAGAGGAGTACGACGACGGGGAAAAGCCGCTTCATGTCTACTATTGCCTGTGCGGTCAGATGGTGTTGGTGCTGGACTGCCAGCTGGAGAAGCTGCCGATGCGGCCCCGGGACAAAGCCCGGGTGATAGACGCCGCCAAACACGCACACAAGTTCTGCAACGTGGAGGACGACGAAGCCGTTTACATCCGGAGAGCCGAAGGCGTCGAGCGGCAGTACCGAAAGAAGTGCGGCAAGTGCGGCCTGCTGCTCTTCTACCAGCACCAGGTGAAAAACACGCCGGTTACTTTTATCGTCGACGGAGCCGTGGTGAAGTTCGGCCAGGGCTTCGGCAACACCAGCGTGTACAGCCAGAAGCAGCCCGAGGCGCCCAAGAAGGTCCGGGTGATGATGACGAAGAGGACCAAGGACATGGGCAAGTTCAGCTCCGTCACCGTGTCCACCATCGACGAGGAAGAGGAGGAGATCGAGGCCCGGGAGGTTGCCGACTCGTACGCCCAGAACGCCAAGGTGATCGAGAAGCAGCTGGAGAGGAAGGGGATGAGCAAGAAGAGGCTGCAGGAGCTGGCCGAGCTGGAGGCCAAGAAGGCCAAGATGAAGGGAACCCTGATAGATAACCAGTTCAAGTAGGAGGGGTGCCGGGAAATGGAGGAGACATGGAAGTCTCAAAAGAACAGCGGGACTCTGGTGCTGCGGAAGCCCCACACATCGCAGCTTAGCCCGGGTTCTCAGGGATCCATGTGGGGCTTCTGTGTAGTGGTGGTCGGATAAAAGAAGTTGGGACCAGCATCTTGTCTGGGATGACACTGTCTTTAGCAAAGGACAAAATTAATATTTTTTGACTGATAAATAAGGACATGTGGATATATGTGTGTGTGTGTGTGTGTGTGTGTGTGTGTGTGTGTGTGTGTAGGCTACATTCGTAAATTGGATGGGGAAGCTGAGCTATACTTTACATGACAAGTCATTTTTGATCTTTAAACCTGTTTGATGTTATTTTTGTTACAAAATGTATAGATCAAATAAACTGGTTTATTTCTTGAGAAATTTATCCCTGGTGTAATATTCACTAGGGCTACAACAAATTGTCGATTAATCTGTCAAATATTTTTTTTTATTGATTAATCATTTAGTCTATAAAGTGTCATAATAAAGACAGTCTGATGGGAAGTGATCAGAGTCCTTAGTCTGAGCAGCAGCCAAAAAAAAACCAAGGTATTAATTTTATAATGATATGAACAGAGAAAAGGAAGACAATCTTCATTGGATCTTAGTGAAGATGGAAATGGTGTTTTGACTTGATAAATGACTCAAATGATTAATCAGCTATCAAAATGATTGTCAATTTTCTGTCAATTGATTAATCGACTTATTATTTCAACACTAATATTCACTGACACTGACCACAAATATTAGGACCATATTCTATGTTTATGCAATAGACTAAGCAGCTGAACCCAGGTGAATACTTTTGATGCTTTATTGATTTCACAGTTCACTTCAGTCATCAAGGGGAAATAAACATGAGCTGTGATTTTCAATCTAGGAGACAGAAGGAGCTACAACAACACTGACAAGGTGCCTTTAATGATTTATACACTAGTTCTGTAACTACATTTGGATGAATTAACAAAATATAAGTCATTTCTAATTTGTATGTGGGAAGTTTTCACATTTTCTGTGTCAGTGTGTCAGACACTCATGCATGAGAGGAGACTGTTTAATGAAAGACAAGATCTAACTGGCAGGTCAGGCTATGGAACTGGGGCACAGAATACAGGACAGTTTGTGTTTGATAGATGAGGTCACTGCTGGTCACAATGTGGATCAGACAAACTCACTGAGAACCACTGATGTAGGCTGTTCTGTCTCTGGATGACGTTTTACCCAAAATATATTTAGAAAATGTAAAGTTCATAATACTTAAAAGATAATTATCCTTGTATGGATTACCAGTAAACATGACAATATAGGTAAGTGATGCTGGTTCAGTCTATGTCATTCAGGGAGAATTTTCATACATGAGATCTATGTGAGTTAACTCGGGAAACAATGTAGAAATTATTATTTTCTGTTCAAATACATGCCATGAATTTGAATTCACAGGAAACTTCCCCAGTTTCCAATTCAATATTTTAACAAATGGAATAGAAAGTGCACGGCTGTAATATTCAGTTGTTCATTCATTTATTCAAACCTTTGATTTCTGGGTCAGATTGAGGTTTCCCTCATTTGAATAAAACAAGATTGGAAGACAATACAGGGAATAATCAAAAGAAGCAAAGTAAGGGCAAACAGCATATATGTGCATACACGTATTCAAAAAATGTAAGTGAAGAAAACAAATATAAATGCACATATATTGCAAAAACAAAACACAAACCCAACAGCATCTAGCTCAAATATGTTTTTCTCAAATATTATTCAATATTAAATATTTGTTCAATATATTTTTCAGTCGCAAGTACAACTCAGTATTTGCAACTTGCATGACAACTGTGTGGCCAATCAGAGGGGCCGTTCAAGGCAGCTTTGTCCTGTTTTGCTGTTTGTTAAGTACAAGATGCTCGTATTAGATTTGGTTAGCTAATTGGTTTAGTTGGCAGCTAGATCAATTGGTGTTTAAACATTGTAGCAAATATATGTCACAAATGTGTGGCATCTATCTTAGGAAATATGTTAAATTATATTAAAACTTGTAAATATTGTACTTGCATGTAAGATTTTTCATTGATTGGGCCCCTCCATGCATGTTTTTCTACCATCAAACTGCCCAGGGACTAAAGATGAAAATTAGTCCAACTGACTAAATCTATCACATTTACTTGTGTGGACCCCAGGAAGAGTAGTTGTAACCTTTGGTAGTGACTAATGGGGATCCAAATAAAAAAAATAAATACATTTTGTTACATTTATTAATGTGCATTTTCCCCTTTTTAAATACATAAGCTTGTAAATGCTGACACACATTTGTAAATCTTTTCCTCTGAACTCAGATTTAAGACACAGGCGAATGAGTATATTCTGTTGATTCCAACATTCAAGTTTTGCTGCAATATTAATGCCTTCCTTCATACATGCATTTTCTGTCCAAAGGCTCAACGGAGGCTCATGTCGAAGTCAACAGCGTGTCCACAGGGTCAAGTGAGTTCAGCTGAAGATGTGTTTTCTCTATAGAACACATCACACACACGGTTTGTGTCTCTGGTGTGTTGTATAACAGAGAGAACACTTGTACATGTTGTTATGTAATGAAGCAGCTCTGGGGGTTTGCAAATATATATCTATAGACATTTGGTTTCAGAATTAATTTTGACACCTGAAAACAAGATTTAAAAAAAAGTTATTTTTTTGGTTCTGGAAACTGGTTTTGGGTGTGTTTGGGTGAAAGATGTTGTGGTCAGACTGAACAGATTAACATATCAGCAGAGCTGCTGATATGATTTTAGTTACTTTTTAAACATATAAATGGAGTTTCTTTTGATGTCACTACTCATTAACTAACCCTGCTGTAAACTCTCCTGACCCCGGTTGTTATTTCCCATTTGACCTGGTTCACCTCAAAGGTGCAATGCACTGAACCACTGGCCTATACCCATGTGCATGAGTATATAACGTTACATAATATAGTATAATACAATATATATGGGTATATCACTGTCAGGGTAAACTGTGATGATGTGCTGAGATTATTTAAAGAATATATATTTCTTCAGTGCATCTACATAAAGAAAAAATTAGATTAGATTAGATTAGATTATACTTTATTTATCCCAAATTAATACATTATTACTTAAAAAAATCTTGTTAAGTAAAAAAAAAAAGATAAAACTCCTTACATATTATTTATAAAAATGTTATCCATGTTGAATAATAAAATATAATATAAAAATATAAAAGAGTCAAATAAGCAAAGACACATAAATCCCTGAATCTAATAATCTTCATTATTACGTGGACATACTGAGAGTATATATACAGTAATCAACAGATGTGAAGTTCTGCTATATTCCAGCTTTGTTTGGACATGTACATCATTCTTAAAGTAAGCTTGTCCAACAGGGGTTTCACAGTTACACTCTGCCTTGGTCTAAATAATTAAATTATGTAAAGCAGAAAAAAAAATATTAAAATGGAGCAAAAGCGAGATTTCCAAACCTTGGGGTTAGGATTCAGAATGGCCCCTTATATTTCAGAGCACTAGGCTACCGGGTATTTGTTTTACTGAGTGAATTTATGCTGCTTTAACTGGACTATCTGGAGTATCTGGAGGTCCTCTAGTCCACTTGGCAGACCAGCGGGATTTCCTATATACTGGAAAAAAGACGAGCAAGAACAATATCCGGTATGGAGGAGCGTACTGTCCAATCAGCTTCGCCGCGAAAAGTGCCGGGGCAAATGCATGTTGAACTGCAAAACAAAACTGGATAAGCGATAACTTCATAACTCTGACCGTCACCAGCCGAGGAATAAGGACGGGACTGTATTTGTATCCGTCCTAAATATCAGGTAAGCTGTTCCACTGTCCCCCTCCGGCAGTTAGCCCCAAAACATTAATATTAAACCACCGACCACCTGCCAGCATGTGAGCTAACGTCAACGTTCGCCAGTTAGCCAACTAACGTTAGCTAATCCCACAGTGCGCCGTTCATTTAGCCATCAAGCTAACCGAAGTAGCATGTTACAGCTAGGTTGGAGGTGTTAGCGCTAGCTAAATAACGTATGTGTTGATTTTAGTTTGCAGTTCAACTTTCCCACTGGCGGAATTTAAATTACAATTTGATGTATCCAGGAGGGGATACGTCAGATACATCAGAGGGGAGCACGAGAACATTAACGTTAAGGACATTTACTGAAGTTAGCTAGCCAAAGTTAATGTTAACTCACTGTTAAGTATTGTTACTGTCTGTTTAATTGAGTAACGTTAACTGCAATTTTCTTTTGACGAGACCTTACACTTTTACTGTAGTGCGTTATATTTCAGAAAAATATACTGTACTTCTTACTGCACTGACGATTCGTTAATCTGAAGACAAAATCTGATGCATTGCTAGAGTGTAACATTAAACTAGCCAACAGTATATGTAGCAGTTAGAACTGCATCAAAATAATCTTAAATCACCTCTTACAGGTTAATGTGCCAATAATTTTAAGACCATCATGTTAGCACGCTAACGCTAAGCTAATTTGACAACCAGAGGAGGGCACGCGCCTCTATCAGCTGTCATAACTACCCTCCATGTGCGGTTTATCATCTTATGTTTTCTTTTTCTATGTTCCGTATTCTGGTATCTTTTTTCATTTGTATGTTTATTTTCAATCGTGGAAAAATGAAACTTACAGACACCTTGTCAGAAATGAAATGTTTACTTGCTGCTAACCTGGACTGGTGATTTAGGTGGGCAGAATAGTCTTTGCCTGCCAGAATTTGAATCGAGGCTAATGGAGAAGGCACTGAAAAGACACTCACACAGTAATGCCCAAATAGAGACAAAAAAAAACTAGGCTTCATTCCTAGAAATCTCACTTAGGAAAATTAAATATTTAATTGATGCTGGGAGGCTAGTAGTGATGTTGCAGCTGCACCACTCCTGTCCTTTTCTTCTTTCTCTGGAGCATTAGATACTGAGGGTTTTTTGATGAGCTCTTGCAGCAGCAGTGTCAGCCTACAGCACATAAGCATTTTGAATTCACAGTCAGGTCAAGTTTTGCAGATTTTGTTGCAGTTGGAGTGGACGGTCAACACAGAAAATCTAAAATATATGAGTGGAACAGGCTCTTAACCCTTTCCCTTTCACTTGAGCTGGAGCCAGTATGATTATACCAAACATAATTGATAGGAGTAACATCTGGACGTAAAAGTAGTAGTGTAAACTCATCAGAGAAAAAAGTTAATACTGGAAACAGGGAAAGAAAAATGGCAAACAGAGAAGGGAGCGATCTGTGGTGTACTGGACAACAGATATGGAAGTCATCTCCGCGTCTTAGTATTGATATCGAGGTATTGCATCAGAGATATTGTCATATTTGATTTATCGACATCACCCAGCCCAGTATTTTCATAATCTGTTAGGATTTTAAAAGTTCTGCTGTGGCGTAACCCCAGTTTTAGACTCATTTGTTTTGTATTCACTCGTTCATTCAGAGTCCCACCCACCCACCTCTCTCTCTCTCTCTCTCTCTC
>OMKZ01014379.1:2097-22341 GCA_900302535.1 Neoniphon sammara
GGTGGACAGCTGAGCCGAGGCGGGGGAAGCTGAGCAGAGGGGGCTGAGGCTTCAGAGTGGAGAGAGGACAAACTGAGGCTTGGAAGCTGAGCGGCAGGGTCAATGCTGAGTCCGGGGGGGGGACAGACGAGGAAACCAAACGAAGGACTGATGAGATAAGGGACAGAGAACAGGGGCTGGAGTCAGGAGCAGGAAGAACTGCAAAGGAACTGAGGACTGGATGAGTACAGGAGAAACAGGCAACAAGAATTGAATACTGAATAGCAAAACTGGTAACTAAATGCCTCAAAGTGAAACTGACGGTTAGCAGTCTATGATCTGGCGGTGTGTAGATGACTGGACAGGATAAGTGACTGATGATAGGATGCAGCTGGTGGAGACGCTGGCCTGACCCTAGCACACCTGTTCTCACTCACAAGCAATCACACCGCAAAACACACACAGGGAGAGAGCAGAGAGCCACAAGGGAGTGGCTGGCAGGCTAGACAGGGGCAGAGTGAGAGATGGAGGGTGTGTCAGATGAAGGGCCAGATGTAACATTTTGTTCAGAGTTATGGAAGGATGTATAAGGCTGGCTTTTCACAGTGAAACTTTCATGCAACTAGTTGCAGGTTGCAAATTGCATGAAACAATTTCCATGCAACTTGACATGAAGCAATTTAAAAATAATAAAAATCGCATGCAACACACCTGATTTAACAGTTAGTTCCACTAAGCTTAGCAAGCTAGATTGGAATTTTTTTCAGCTGTTGTACTGTTTTCTTGCCAGGGAAGTGTCATTGTTACTACATTTGCATCTTTTAACTAATATGGAAAATTTAAAATTAAGCAGGTGTCAAGGGGAGGAATTTAGTAACCTAATGTTATATAAATTGTGATAACAAAAACAGATTTCAGAAGATAAGCTAACAAAGCAGAAAACAAACATTAGCAAATGTTCAAACACCTGTCATGTTAACATTAAATAAGCTGGCTGTTAGCTGGTCAACAGCTAACAGCCAGCTGTTAGCAAGTGCATTCCAGAGGGCTTTACACCATGCAACTCAAGTTGCGTGGAAGTTTCACCATGTAAAGCCAGCCTGAGATTTGTATAGCAACCTACTTGCAGGCAAGCAAGTTGGTTGCAAATACCCCGATAAAATGATTTTCCCACCCACACTGATTTCAAAGTGTGAGACTTAAAGACATTCAAAGTGATGAATAATAGGAGCATTTAGCAGCAATGGTATTTTTTATTGCTTTCTGTGACTACAAATATAGATATTTTGATCCAGTCCTTTCTTTTCTTTTTCTCTTTGTTCCAGTCCAGCAAATTCTACCTGTCAAATAACGATGAATTCCGATGTATCATATCTATGTGGGGAATGACCCTGTGTCTTGACTGTCCTAACCTCTGTCTTAGGCCAGAAACACATCAGATGTTGCAGGACAGCTCACATTATCCGAGCAGCCATATTTCATTTTGGTGAGTTGTTGATTGACATTTTGCTAATTGACTCACCAGGTAGGTCGAAGGCACTTGCAACTTCTCTCCAGCGCTTCGCTTTTTCTTCCTGGTCATGATAGGATACGGCCAATATTGTCAAACAGGCAATCATGTTGTTGTTATATTTCAAAAAACTTATGATATTCTTGATTCTACATCACTGGCGGTGTTTTGTTTTTCTTTGGTGCCATGTTTCCCAGGTGTGCTTTGCAGTAAACACATTGATGGCATTGCAGTCTAATTACCCAGTGTAACAAATCAGCTTATTCTGCTTTCTCACACTATAAGAACAAAGAAAAAAAATCCAACATGTTGTAAAATACGTAGCATTTATCCTTATTGTAATACACATTTCAAACTAGAAGGTAGCCTTTGCCGATACTGAACAATTCTCCAACTTGTAAAGTTGCAGACTTCGTAACGATTTGTTTTTCTCATCATTTGTCTTCAGGGTTTTATTTTCTGACAAAATAGCATTTGCGCACAGTGTTGTTAAGCTGCCAACTTGGAAATCCTGGGTGTCAGACTTTCCCATCAGCCCATAAACGCAGTATATTTCCCTTGTAAAAAACAAAAATTGACTTGTGGCAGAATCGCAAATCTGGATTGCCACCAAAATCTACTCAACTTGGGATCTTGGGCAAAGGGCTATCTATCCACCAAATTCCACTCAATTTCTTGCAGACAGACAGGTGAAAAAATACCGTCCTTTAGACTTTGTCAGCAGAGGTAATAAAAAAGACAGCCTCAATAAAAGTGACACACTATGGCATTAACCTGTGTGTGTGTGTGTGTGTGTGTGTGAGAATGACAAGCTTTTCAGTGGAGGTGACAGATACTGTCAGTGGGTGGGTCACAGTGTGTTAAGCACAGTTTTCTTGCAGCAGTGAGAGACGGATGATGTATTCAACTGCAGCCCGGTAGCTTTGACTTAGATTAGATTACCAGCACCCATTGTTGCTGCGTTCAGCCTGCAGAGCACACAGCAGATAAAGTTGCTCCCCTGTACTTCTGTCACTGGAGCTGTGTGGATTCAGTTCGTGAAGCAGAAGGGTTACTTGCGAGGTACAAAAAGATGTTTGTATTATACCCTTCTCTGCATAAAGTTGTTATGCAGAGCATTCATGGCCTCTTCCTTTTTAAACACATCTAGTGTTTCAAACTGCTCTTGAACCTGGGCTGACATTCATCCAGAGCTGCTAGTGATTTTCATTTTAAATAATCACTCTTTAATTTGACCCATGGCCATGAAAACCTCAAAGTATTCATTTTATAAACGTGAAACAGAAAAGCAAGTAAATCTTAGCATTTGTGGAAAATAAACCACAATTTTTTAGCATTTTTTACTTGATAAATCACCAAATCCATAAGTAAGCAAGAAAATGTATTTCTATAGCACATTTCATGTACAAGATAATTCAAAATGACGGGCTGTGACAAAACAGTCATTCATACTCTGAGTTGTATGGTGTATTCTGGTTATTTGTGCACTGTGACAAAGGGAAATAAAGCATAAAATAACTGTGAAACGTACTGGGACTGCTTACAATTGATTTGTGCTTTTGTGCAAAAACGAGTCACACTCGGACCACCCCCCCTGAGGTGGGCTCAGTATATTTTGCTTTTGGAGTTTGTTTGACGTGTTCACTTATGCATAAAAAAAATTGCTAATTCAAGGTCTGAGTCCGCTTCAGAGACAGAAACGAACCCTTAAACTCATTTGTATCAATTACCCCTTTTCTTTTACCACTGCTCTACATTCCTTGCTGGAATGGGCTGGCATGTAATGAGGGATAATTATGCATTGTATTGGTTTTTCAAGCAGGCTGAAGTTTTCTTTGGGCTTTGAGCTTCATTTTATCTGTTCAACCATCATTTTCTCCCATTCAGTTGTCATCGGTTATATCAATTACCAGTTATTATATTTTATCAGTTATAATAGACTGCTGTCTAATCATCTTTACTTTTTTTTGCACTGCTTTTCATGTCATGCATTTCTCTTACAAATGGTGTTACAGATTGACTGATCACTATCAACAGACTAAATAGTCTGTAATCCAGTTTTGTGAAGCTTAAAATGTGATCCATTTGTAGCAAGTTTTGTTAAGCATTATGTTGAATTTCAGCTCATGTGCCACCATCAGTGTAGGATCTCATTTAATCATTCATGTTTCAAATTAGGAGTTATTTTTCTGTTCACACTGCACTAGGATTTTGAGCAAAGGGCATTTACTGATGGCAACAAAACTGGAGAAAGCTTTTAAACGTGTGTATTTTTGGTTGCCTCTTGTTTTTTTGACAACGCATACTGTTCTATTCTTTCTCCTGGCCCTTTTTTCATTGTTGATGTTTCCCATTGTGAAATCCCTCCTTACTGTCTTCCTTCTCAATTTCTCATTAACTTCCTTCATACTTTGAGTTCTGTATTTTCCCCTCCCTGTTACCCATCCATCCGTTCATCCCAGGTTTTGTGATCTAGCCACATAAATACTCTGTTTACAGATTTGAAACTGGTACAGCTGTCCAAATGCCAGGTTATGGTTAGGGGATTTTGTATTGTCACATCTGTCATGAATTACCAGATGACTCAAATGGATGACAGTGTGTCCAACACAGGCTACATTAGTGGCCTAACTAGGCCACCTTGCCTGTGTCAATTAATGACTTCTGCAGAAAATAGATTAACACACTTTTTTACATCTGATGTTACATAAGATCCAAAGCGTGTATTTCTGTTGAATTGCTGTGGTAATTTGTGTGATAATTTTAATCGATTGTTGAATTAAACCCAAATGTTATTTGGGTCTGAACTTGAGTAATAATTGTCGAGATATGACTGGAGCCTTACTCATACTCTGCAGGCATCCCTGCTAAAGATTAATTCAGCCCTCTGAGAGACAGAAAGTAATGATGACTAACGAGAAGGCTACAGTAATTTGCGTATTTGTGTGTGTGTGTGTGTGTGTGTGTGTGTGTGTGTTTGTACTTGTGTTTGATAAATTTGTTTTTATATTTGTGTACCCATGTGTTATTGCATATATGTATGTATATATGCCTGTTTCCCTGTCTGGATGTACCTCTGTCTGTCTTGTGTATTGTTTATCTCTCTGTGTTTGTGTTCAGTTAAAGGTTCCTTAAGTAAGTTTCCTTTAAAACAGATTTGGTTTTGTTTACATTCAAAATGTCTCATCAAAACGCATTGTTTATGTCCTTAAGGCCCAATAAACATGTTGAATGCATTTCCTGCCTCAAAAGACATGTGCAAACCTTATTTTGCAATATTTTGAAAGTTGGATTGTTTATGTGTGTGTAATAGGTCGCCTCCATGCTCACGATATGCTGAAAGGACATGTTATGTAAACAAATCGGGGACCTGTGTGCACTATAGCGCCACTAGTGGTCACAAACTACATTGGGTATCTTCAAAGGATGAATAATAGCACAATATTAGTGTCCTAGAGTAATAACTAAGACCTATGACTCTGCAGCTGGTTTAATAATGTAGCAGGGGCTCACTGCACAACAAATTCTTAGGATATGAAAACAGTTCACCAGAGTTTGACACCACTGTCGGCACGTCCTGCGTTGTTTTGTTTGAAGTCTCCTGCATTGCTCTCTCTCCCCTCCCACATTATCGTCCCACATGCTGCGTTGTTGTCTGCCTTATTTCTGTGCTGCTCTGTTTGGCTCAACTGTATCAAGGAAGGAATCTCACTGTAATGGTATCCCACCCTTTTCCGTTTAGTTGCAGCTAATGTGCTAGTCCTGTATAAGTGAGGGTTCATTTTACTTGCAGGTGCCAGTGAAGGAGAAAAATATAAGCTGCTCACAATGTAAAGCAGGAACACTTTGTGTGTGTATGTATGTGATTCTTTGTGAGTAATCGTAAGGATACAGATCCTCGCTCTCAGTGAATTTCCCGTGCTGGAGTTTCTTGTCTTTGCACCCTAAGCCCATACATCGTAGATTGCATTCTGGGTAATGGGAAACCCCAGAACTGCAGCCATTCATCAGTCCTGCCACTTTACAAGCACACACACACACACATGCTCACACACATATGCGGGCACACACAACGGTGTTCCAGGCTGGCAGTTGGAGCGTGACTGAGGCTTTTACACATCAGCCATGGTCAGCTTTACTACACTTTTCTCCTCTAATGTGCGCACATCTCATGACAAGCACCAGTGAGCCCTCTCCATGGTGTGGGTCTGAATAACAGCCTTTTTGATAGGCAGTGCACTGGCCAGCTCCGTATGGGTCCTCCCGCGCTGTATATCAGGAAAGAAGGGGGCACAAAGGTGAAGGAATAATTCAGAGTGAGCTTTGGGATTTATACTGAGCCTTTTTTCTTGTCTGGTCAGTAGGAACTCTTTCAGGCTGAATTCACTGAAATTGATGACCAGAGTTAAGATGTTGGGGGAAAGTCTGATTGAATAATGGCTTCACTTTTCAAATCTCAGAGTCAATCTTTTCTGAAACACAAGCATCAAAGCAATACTGCACTGTAGTGTAGCTGGTTGAGCCTGTGGTTTTCTTCCTTTGTGTTGGCCACATATCAGTCTAGAAAATTGATTTATCTAGTGCAGTATGTGAAAGCCAAAGATCCTGCTATGCAATATAGTGGTGACTGACTGAGACTGATTAGCCTAGCAGTAAAGATCTGTCAGATTTTGTCACCTCTGCTGTACAGCGTTTTTCTTCCATGCTCAAAGCAAGGCTGTCAATGAAAAAGTGCCTTTAAAGCAGCGTTACATTGAATGGTTTTAATACACATCATGTCCTGAAGTTGCTCAGCCCTTCAACATGACTGGTATATTGTTAATTTGTTATATTGTTTATGATGGACTCAAATGTGAAGCCAAATATTCTCTAAGGCCTGCCATCAGACTGCATGTACATTGTGCTCAATACAAAACTACAGCTTCATCGCACTGTATGTTCACTGTGTTGAAATACAAATTTCCCTTCAGGTTCATCTTACCTACCTGCAAGTGTGAATAATGATTAAGTTGTCTGGTGGACTACGTAGCAGTGATTTCATCATGATGTGATGCATTATTGATGACTTTCTGATGCTGTCCACAGGTGGTTGTCATCCATATTCATTGTATTTTCATATTCATAATAATACCTACAGCTCTGATAAGGCTTCGCTCCAGTTGTTCAATTTCAGTTGGTCAAATGTCACTAATAAGCAAATCCATTTGTTGTAAGTTGTTACATGATTAGTTATATTAAATACGTACTTATCTGATTGCACATTTTTTCATGAAGTCCATCTTACAAGACTTTGGAATACTGTTGTGGAAAAGATTTACAGACCATCTATAAGACTGATGCAAGTTCATCTTTTTACTCATGAGGTATAATACTTATTTTTAGTATGTGATATCAGACCATCCTCCGTGGAAGTGTAATTACCTGCTCATAATTTTACATGTTAATAATTCAAGACTGTGTGTCCGCTCCCTCCTGACACAGAGAGCTATTGATCATGAATGTCTAACGAACATGTACAGATTTGCAATGAAAGTGGAGAAGCCAATAATTGAACGTGAAGTACATTTGAACTTCTACACCATCACCCACAGACCCAAGCAGCAAATAAAGCAGTAACAAACGAGACTCACTAACATGCACATGAAGGGTCTGCCTGCAGGATTGGTGCCGCAATGAGAGGACAGTTAAAATTTCTGACTATGCCCATTCCAAACCCTAACCCTAACCTTAACCCTAACCTTAACCTCGGTTCTTGACAAATATAGCCATACAGTGTTTTAATGCAGAAAAAATAGTCCGGTCGCTGCAGTTTCAGGGCTGCAGGTAAGACACTATTGACACTTACTGCAGCCTCCAGAAAACTGCAAGCAGCAAAACTGCAGGCTAAGCAATCAGCCCCTTCTGACAGGTACATTTTGAACGGGCACTGCACTAGTCTCACTAATTATTAATAAGATAAAAAATAAATAAATAATAATAAAAAATAAATTAATTAAAAAGAAAAAAAAAGAGGAGAATGTGCCGGGCTGGTGACACTGATCACTTGTGGACTAGTTGTCCCCAGATTCAGCCATGCCCATGTGTATGTGTTTACCGCAGACACTTCCTCTATGACGCTGTTCACTTCATTACATTTTAGAGAAAATAAAACATCAGTGATGAAAGAAGAGAGAGACCTGGGACTGCGTGTTTGAGTTCATTATTCAGCCTCTCAGTAGACACGGTAATTTGGGACGGTGTCATAATCGTGTATTGGTTATTAGCGTAATAGGTAGTAATACCCGTCATTGTCCTATCCCTAATCACAATCCTGCATTACCATTCTCTTATAAAACTCTGCAGTTGGTAACATGCTCCTCTTATTAGCTCAGACACTATCTTAGTGTAAGGCTTGTTATTAATGTATACATAGCAATGCAGACTGCTATTTGAATGGCTTTATCTTTAAAAGTCCTTTGAACATGACCTTAATATCATATTATCCTCTTAGAATTATAAATGCTAGAGAAGTCTCTTCCCTTGGGTGTACATGTGTCCCCGGCCTGTCTGCCTCCCCCATCCACCCATCGTCTCACACAGACAGGAGTCATCTTTTACATAGCCAAAATTTCTTATCCAAGGTCAAGGCTTCATCTCTGACATTAGAGTCCTCTCTGTTTTATTACCCTGCTGCCTCAGAGTCAGCAGACGGAGGCACACACAAACACAGTGTTTTGTGTGTGGTTTGTGTGTGTGTGTGCTGATGAAAGTGATAGATTTGACACAAACCATGCTTTTTTTGCAAGCTTGTATGTATTCTTGTGCATGTGTTTGTGTGTGTGTGTGTGTGTGTGTGAGAGAGAGAGAGAGAGAGAGGCAGAGAGTGAGTGAACAAGATAAAGAAGATGGAGAAAGGGAAAGTAGTAGTTCTTATTAGTTGTTATTATGCCGATGAAATGAGCATTTTGGTGTTTGTGGGTGTGTGGGTGTGTGTTTGTGTACAATACATGCTACTATCAGCGAGGCGTTTATTGCACAATGTTCCCCAGTTTCCTTTGCGAGTTCTTAAGTGTTTGCAAGACTTGAGGATTCCTCAGTTATCTCTGATTTGACTGGAGCTTTGGGATCGACGCTTCTGCACGCCCCTGGACCTACTCCTAGAACATCACTTGCATTTAAATAGCAGCATTAGAGTTTGATTAAATGTTCTGATTTTCAAAGCAGCCTCATGACTGTTACACAACAGCTTCAGTGGTTAGGACTGGCAGTCTCATAGTTTTCTCAATCCTATTTGGACATTTAGTTGTCTTAGCCAGGCAGTGATTTTCAGCCCTTCCAAAAGCCTGGAAGCCTCACTTATACAAACAAAAATCCACAACTCTGCTTTATTTTAAGATATTGATTTATACTTTGGTGAGACTGCAGTTCCAGAGTGAAGTTTAGTATATTCAGCCCTAAGTGAAACAATTTCCTAGATGAAAAGAAAGAAGAATGCACTGTTACAAAAATTAAGGTTCAGAGCAGCCGATGCAGCAGTCCACAGTCTGTTCAGACTGAAGCCAATAGAGCGTCCAGTGCTTGTCCTCTCCTCACACCTGCTGCACTGATAGTTAACTGATTAAACTTTTTCTTATTGTTACTGGGTCATTGGTCCTGATTGGCCCAGATGTCAGTGTCCATGATGCATGTCTTTCTCTCCATGCACCATGAGGCAAATTGCACTTCCTGGAGGGTGAGCAGCCTGTCATGAGATATGGGAAGAAAATATCCTTAAGTACCTACGGCACCAATGCAATCAAGTGGAAGTTAGCGTGATGGGGCAAATTTTAATTCAGAGAGTTAGTGAGTAATGAAAGAGATATTTGGGAAATGGCAGAGAGAGGAGGGGCTTGAGAGAGGACAAAGATAGATGAAGTAAGAGTAAAAAAAAAAGAAAAAAATTAGATTCATAGACGAGGAAGTAATCAAGAAATAGTTATGTGAGGGGACTACACATTCAGAATTTAACCACTGTAATGACAGTCACGTTGAATACTGAATGTGTAGATTAATCTGGACTCTGGGACTCTGAATACTGACGTCTGATCCCACTAGCTGTTCCTAGATGACAGTAAAGAGCACATTTTTACTTTACCATTAGAATTTGTCGTACTGTGTCAATGTGAGCCTGTGCTATTTTATTACCTCCCCCATCAGTTGGATTGGGGATTATGTTTTTGCCCCATGCCGCTGAACTGTTTGTTTGTTTGTTTGTTTGCCTGTTAGCCAAGCAGGATATTTCGAAAATTCCGAACAGATTTATATGAAACTTTGTGTCAAGGCTGGTCATGGATCAAGGAAGAACTGATTCACTTTTCACTCCATTTGTCTAAAGGGGGTGTGGCAGTGGGCGTGGCCTCATAAAAAATTCAGTGAAACTGTGGAAAGGCTGCTGTGTGGCAAGGAAGAACTGGTTAACTTTTCACACTGATCAGCCAAAGTGAGCATGGCTTCTGATAAAATCTTAATCTTAAAAAGTCTGGGCTCACTAGTAGTGAGCTGTCTGCTTAAAGTGTACATTGCATTTGTAGGTCTGAGGGACAAAGCAAAAGTAATTAAAAGGAGAGAAAACAGAGTAGTGGTGGTTTTGTAAATGGCAATGAAATGATATGGACTGTGAAAATATGTGATGAGAAATACTTGTTGGTGTGTCTCCAGGTTGGTTTCAAGTGAAATTAAAGTTTAACTCAGTTTTCAGTCTTTATGTGATATATACAACACTGTATCTGTGTGAGAGTGAATCCAAATATTGAACATATTTCTTCATCTCACCTGTCTGGCTCAGTAGCCTGGCTTATTGACACACTGGCACAGTGAGATGTTTTTTTATGCTCTGTGCCCATTAGGCATTCAGTAGAGATAAGTGTGTATTGGATTACCTTTTCAGCAGCCTGACAGGAAGATAGAAAGCAGCTATCACAGACGAGTCAACTGGGGGCTCTTAGATGCACCTCGGCGCCACACCTAAGGCAGATTTACCTTCTGAGCATGCCGCCCGCTGCTCTCACAAACACATTTGTCCCAACTCCCGGAGTGTTGTTTTGCGGTTGATTTGAACAACATCAGCGTGGCTGAATAGATTAACACCCTGATATAAAACAACCCACTCAGCATCTTTTTTCGGGCTGTTTGGGCTGTTCTCGCTCACTCTCTCTGTATCCCTCAGCCTGTCTTTCTGTCTCTGCTTCTCTGGAGTTTTGTCTGACCAGCTCTTCTGTTTTCTGTTTTTTCCTGTCTGAGGCTCCCATCTGTCTGGACCCAGTTTTCCTTCAGAAACTGCAGTGTCACCATTCACCACTGGAATACTGATTCAGTTTGAAAGGTCAAGAAAAGGAGTCTCTTGGTCCTTTGTTTTTACCCCTTACTGACTGTGATTTCCATCAGTGTGAGGGCTCTGTTGTCTTCCACTTCTTACATTGGGGTTTTCTTTGAGAGGTCATAAAAGTAATTTTTGCTTATCAGTATTATTCTTTTCTAATTGTACCATCACTTAGCCTACATACACCGCGCCTGACACCCTTATGCCACTGAGCAATAGAAGAGAAAACTAGAAAATCACTTTTTGCCCTTTGGGGCCATGAAGCCAAAGATCTTCCATTTCCCCACTCTACCATACCACCTTCACCTCTGCCAGTTCATCAGCCTGTGACATAACATATAATCCAATGATTTAACCTACTGACACCTTATACCCGGTCTCACTTCCCACCTACAGAATCATATTCAGGACTTGTATTTCATGCCTTTCTGCCTGCAGAACAGATAGACATCCAGGGAATACCGATCCATCAAGACCATTGCTTTTAACCACATTCACTTATAGGCATTTACGTCAACTCACTATGCATTCTTCCCAATGCCTATTGATTACCTGCTGACCCAGCTGCCCACCTGCCTCCATATGTGACATACAGCCGCTTTCTTTCTTTATGTACTTCCCCTGGCCGCTCCTTTCTTCTCTACCAGTGCTCCCCTATATTCAGCCACCACCTGTCTACCAGCTTTTTCCCATTTCATACTTTTCTGCACGCTGTTAGCGCTGTGTGTTTATGGCACCATAAAGCTGGCACTGTGGGATGCAAAGGCTCAGAGCCAATGATGTGTGTCTGGGGAATATCGACCCAGTGAGACACAGGAAGAGAGAGAAAGAGAGAACGAAAGAGAGAGAGAGAGAGAGAGAGAGAGAGAGAGCAGTGAGCAAGGGCACCAGCAATGTGTGCTGGTGGAGAGAGTGCAAGTAGGCCACAGGAAAGTGTACTCAACACATAAATGACCCCATCCTAATCTTAATTTATCAACACAACATCTACTCACATATCAAATGAAATATTTCAGTAATAGCTACATAAACAGACAGGAACTTTAATTATCTCTGAGGGATGTCTGAGGGAAATTGATTTTTTTTTCTCCAATAATATTGTCATAATAATAATGTTAAAATGACATCGAAAGGACTGGGAAAGCGATCAATCATGGACAAATTCTATTAAGTAAGCATCAGTCTTTTCCAGGGAGGAAAAATCTTTAAAGACTCCTGTTGTCACTGCTGCTCGAGTCAGTGACTTTAACTTTATATCCAACAAGATCCCACCCTCTACAAAAACTTTGGTTCACAGATGCTATCATTCACTTGTACCACTTTGATCTCTCTAATGCCCAGAGGCTGAATGACTTTAATGATACTGGTGACAAAAGTGACTGTTTGATCTTGACTCTCCCAGATTTTTGCACCGCCTTTAACACAGTTGATCATGATAAATTGCTTGGTAAAGTAGAGGGGCTCACAGCTTCAGCTCTGAATTGTTTTTTTGTATTTAGTTTCTGAATGTCATTTTCTTTGCAGTACTAGGCAGCTCCAGCTTTGTCTACAGCTCATCTGAAATATGGTGTTCCACAGGAGTCTATCTTAGGTCCTCTGTTATTCTCTGTTTATGTGCTTCCACTTGTGGAGATCATCCACAAACATAATTTTCATTTTCAGTGTTATGCTTGGTAAAGGTTGTTTCGAGAAGTGCCATTTAAACAATGTGTGTTGTTGTTATTATTATTATTATTAGTAGTAGTAGTAGTAGTAGTAGTATGTATGTATGTATGTATGTATTAAAACACTCTACTGCATGATAATGATAATCATGATAATGTTTCTGTTTTTTATCTTCCATTGAGTAACCACTTACTCCTATCACTCCTTATCCTGTTTGAAAACATGGCCACAGTTCTATATAATAATGAATGTATTTGTGGTAGATTCCTGGCCATTGATGCTATAATAAATGATGACATCATACTGCATAAATTGCAAAAATAAAGTTTACATAACTCACAAATGGTATAACACAACATCTTAAAACTGAGAACGATACTAAAAGCTATTTAGTTCACATTTATATGTGACCTTACCAATGTCTCCCATACATTGTATCCTGTTTTGTCATAAATAAAGCATAAATGTCGTTAAAGTTGTGATATACTGATGAAGGAGGTTAATTCTTGTCAAATGGCCTATATTGAATGGTTAAGATTGAAGATGTAGTAACTGCATAGAGCGAATGAAGAGAACATAGAGCAAGAGCATTATGTATTAGGTGTATTATACTGTCAAAAAGAGAAAGAAAAAATATATCTTTCAGTATAATAAATGATGTGGATGGTGACGATGATGATGATGATGATGATGGAAAATCTAAATTTCATAGTGCAATAATCTATAGAATCAATATAAATAGTAGTTGAAGAAGAAGAAGAAATGATTCATGTAGCACTTTTCAAAACAGAAAAATGCACAAAACACACAGCGCTTAACCAACGGGCGTGGAACATGGCAAAACAAAAAATGTGTTTGTCTATCTGCTTGTGTACTGTTTGGACTTTGACTCTTCTTTGCTGCAACACTGCTCTCACTTGCTTCTGATCCTCTTTTTAGACCTACATTTTTTTTCAGCATGTCCTATATAATGTCCCACTTTGCAATTAGGTCTGCTGCTGGTGTGTTGAGGTACAGGGAGGGACAGCAAGATGGAGGTTCCTACTGTACTGCAAGCTGGGTGCGCGCGTTTGTGTTTGTGTGTGTGTGCGTGTGTGCGTGTGTGTGTGTGTGTGCGTGCGCGTGCGTGCGTGCGTGCGTGCATGTGTTTGTAAATGTTTGTGAGGCACTTCAAGGCTGTATGCGATCCAATCTTACACTATTCTTTGCTTTCAGTCTGTCCCTCCACACCTCCAGAATTGAGTTCACTTGCAAACTTGCCCTGACAGACACCTCTGCCACACTTCTCTCGGGAGCTTCTCTCTTTCTGATTATTGCAAGTACTTCTTCTTCTCCTTCTTCTCCTTCTTCTTCTAAATGACGGTTCATCCATCCTGCCCTCCTCCTCTAACCTCGACTTTTCTGTACAACTTGACCACTTTGCCGTCTTGTGTTTCATCACGCCTCCTGCTCGTGTCTGTAAAGATGCAATACATGATACCTGCTGTTGCAAATCGAAGGCCCTTATTACCAGCTCAGCATCATCGCCCTAGATCCAGTGGTACATACATGACCCCACCCAACACAATGGGAATGGGTTCATTTGTTACCATAGCAACGGAGCGTGGTTACCAGCTCAAGGACCCCAACTCAGCCGTTCAACCGTATACATAACATGTCCAGATGACTTCTCTCTCTCTCTCTGCCTCCCCAGTGAGGTGGAGGACTGAAGATATTTATACTTTCAAGCTTTTCCAAGCTGAAAAGATGCTGATAAGTAATTTTTATGGAAATGGAATTTGTAAAACAGTTTTAACAATGCTACTGGGAGGATTGTTTTGAATTTTTGCATGTGTCTGAATATGTGCATGGGCGTTAAGGGGAACATTAAAGGTCTTATTCATGTTCATGCCGGCTCAGGATGAGAAAAACATACTATTTTCTCTTTTCTCTCCCAAGTAAATGTAATCTAAGCTAAGAGTTGTATTGCACTATGTAAACTGTGTTCATTTGACACAGTATTGGACCCTGATTGGCCGACAACACTAGCTGAGTAAATTTACCTTTTCCCCTACTTCCTTGTCATCTTATCTCTGAGGGAATCTCTACTTTCATGCCATCCCAAGACAATTTCCCTCTTATTTAAATCTACACTCAATATACCATTAACTCCATGCTTAATGTATCTCTGGAGTCTCACATGGGACCAGAAGCAGAGCTGGAAAAAAGGAAAGCTCCAAGGGGCTGGAATGTGTTTCATCAGTCGCTTCACTAAGATCTTTGTTTCTGTAATTTTCATGTCAATTTTTTTTTAATCAGTAGATACCGATTGTTGATGTCTATTGTGGTTACTCCTGATTTTTTTTTATTTACTCTTAGTCTGTTATTGTTTCCCAATTTGCTGTATTCCATCCCTTCTGAGGATGCAAGAATGGTTTTGATTATTGATCTATAAAACTGTACCAGGATTAGTTGTTGCCACAGTAAAGAACAATGGAGAAAGATGGGAAAGAAAATTCAACAAAAGGCACGGGCTGTTTTCAAACCCACAGTATTGTACAGCACAGTTTGCACTGTGTTCCTCCGCCTGCTGATCCACGGGGCTGTCCTTTGAGTGTGATGTTCAGGTCAGGCAAATGCACTGAATGATTCCCGGCAGCTGGTATACACAAACATACACACACACACGCACACACAGAGGGAGACACATGCATCCACCAAACATGCCCTCCACTTATCAACACCATCTCACAATGAACATGATAACAATGTGCATTTCTGCGTAGAGAGGGAGAAAGAGCGAGAGAGAAACACTGATACTGAGAGAGAGGGAGAGAGATGAAAGAAAGGAAGGGGGGGTCGGGGGGGTTGTGACAGTTTGCGCAGCACAACTGTGCAGGCAAGTTTCCCTCATCTTGCATTCCAGATCTTAATTGTTTATTTACAAAGATGTGAAGGCACCCAGAAAAACTCTATTTATCAGCGGTTCAAAGAGAGAATGCAGGGCAGAGCCATACTGGGTGGAGATCCTCCTGCTAATTGCCATATTTCTCCCTCAGATTAGTCTACTCCTTCCCGCATATTTACTGCCCCAAAGGCACTTCTCAATAATAAAAAGATGATAGTGCAATGTTCAGAAAAATCTTTATTTCCACTCTTGCTTATAAGAATAATAAGTGTTGAATATATTTTAAAGAAAGGCAACACAAAACATCTCCTGAAACCATTGGTTTGGCAAATTCCTAACCTATAATGAAGATTTAGTGCACTCTGTAAAAGGGAAGGCAGTAGTGCAGCAGTTGATATTTTAATACACTGCAGTGGTTAGCACTTTTATTTTAGTGCTGTGTTTGAAATCCTCTGCATTTGGAATTTTTTTCCTCCCTGTTTTGGGCCTACAAACCTTCCCTGCATTGTGTGGAGTGGGGGTTACTTTATTATTGACTAAAGTGACCAAGCACTTGCTTTATTTCTCTTACTTTAAGGCATAGACCAGTGGGAGCATAATGTCCCCTCTGCATTATAAAAGTACAAATTTATGTATTGCAGGCATATTTTTTAGCATATTTTTATTATTATTATTATTATTATTATTCTGAGGAAGAATCCACTGCATCAGAGCCCATTTTAAGTATTCTTCCATTACAGCAAGACATCCTCCAGAAATGTCTTGCCACAAATTTCATGCGTTATGTTTAGATACCAAGATGGTACACAAACAGTGACAACATGCAGACTAGACACCAGACTTGCTTCCCATTTATAGAGCCAAGGGATTTTTCTGTTTGGCTGGTGGCAGTGGAAGTTGGCATGGTTTGTTTTGCTATGTGAGAAACTCATAAAACCTCTTTATTTTCATTCCAAAACACCACCATGCATTTAGGAGTGGATTCAGAAGCGAAGGCTGCTCAGACACAATAATGGGTGAGGAGCAGAGCAGGTTGAAGCTCTAGTTGTACAGTTTGAACTGATGCACTAATTGACAAATATGAGATATCCAGACAAACATCAGAGACGTTAGAGAATCAGCTTTGGGGTTGCAGGCCCCTTTGTAGGAAGGATTCCTTCGATTGCAGCATTTCTATCTAGACTAATGAAGCAATCCAACTATGCAGCGCCAACACTGGAGTTGATGCTAATGGAATCCAAAACACAAAACACTAAGGGAGGTAGATCCCATTGAATTATAAACAGGGCAAAAATGTACTGCAAAATAACCAGTCCACAAAGCAGACTCGTGTTTTTTTTCTCCTGGGATGGCAGTGGAAGGGTCATGAATGATTAAAAAGTACATGTACACAATACAATATGATCACCTCCAGACATTCCCTCTCATTTTGATTTCATTGGACGATAAGAATAACACGAAACCTCACACATCCAAACTCTGCTGAGCCAGGTGGATCAGGACGAAGCATGAAAATATTACATGTATAAATTATAATATGTGTTCCCACTCTGTATTATGCATGGGTTGTCTCTGACTCTTGATGCACCTAATCTAATTAGTGTTTACATCTGAGTGCAGTAGATGGGGTGGTGCTTTAGCTTCACAGTATACACATGGTCCTATTTATGAACATTTCACCCTCTCACAGAGGTCTGACTTGACTGACATGTAAGTTTATAGGTAACAACAGCTGTGTTGTAAGAGCAGCATGTAGGATTTTTCATACTGATTTCATTAGATAATAAAAACAAAAAAAAAATAGAATATTCCAACTGCTTTCACCTGTAAGCACCAAGCACTTTGTTAAAAGAGAAAATTGAAAAAAAAATCTGTTAGGTGTAAACATCAGGATCAAACTAACTAGTTAGAGTTCAACACACATTCACAAGTAAAACCATGATTTGTTGTGTAAATGTCAAGCAGATTCTCAAGCCAAGAAATGACGAGGGATGAGCTGGGAAACTGTAGAAAGGGAAATTAGCTGGAATGACATTTGGAGTTTGGAAGCGACCTGGACAAGTTTCATTAGCAGAGCAACCTTTTCCTTTCTGCCATCATCCCAAAACCTCCAGCAGTGGTTAGTTCAGGGGTCAGGAGCAAGATGCTACAGCAGTAACTATGACATGATGTACAGTCTGCAATGTGGGAACTGGATGCTGTCATTCAACTGCTGTCATCGGCTATAGGAGCCAAAATTTAAAAAAAAAATCTGTCTTTGCACACCATGGTATGAAACCCTGGATCACACATTGCACTCTGGCTAACCCCTGGGGTGGAGATGGGCTGTCAGTTTGGCTTGCAGCCACTGTTGCCATGATCAACATCCTACTTCAGCTGGTGGGGAGGTTGTCATGGTAATGACCGTTTTTTGCAGGGGGCACTCTTGTCTCCAGTGTTTCCGGGACACAGAGTGGGGAAGTGAGGGTGTGTCAGAGAGAGAGACAGAGAGTGAGAGAGAGAGAGAGAGAGAGAGAGAGAGAGAGAGGTGCAGTTGCCAAACAGACAATTTGCTCAAAGGGCAGGTAGAAGGATCTGCCTTGTACTGCATCCTAAGCTCAAATCATTCTACATTATTCCCAGTAACAGCCTAAACCATCAGGATCACAAATGTCAATCATTTAATGTGTACTGACTTTGTAGTCTTCTTTCATACCATGACCATCATGTCATTCATGATGGTCATGGTATAGTCATATCAATTAAAATGACATTCTTCATTAAAAACCTTGTTGTTTATCTTATTCCTCAAACCGTTTCTTCGTTGATTTGAACTGTAAAATAAAGATGCAGTTGCAAATTGAATGCAAACCTTAATCCCATGAAATATTTGCCATGCATTGCAAGCTACAAAGATTTTTTATTATGCCTTAGCAAGTGGCTGTTAATGGCTCATCAGCATCAGTTTTCCACTGTTTAGACTGGGCTTCATGTTGGGTAACTCAGGTAAAACCTACTGCTTATCTGATGTGTGTGGGTGAAGGGATCTTTGGTTAAGTTACATGGCAGGATGGCAGGATGCTGAGCTTTCAGTCTTTTGTTTAAACAATTTCTATGTATTTATGATACATACATATATTTATGATATAATACCATGTGGCATTTAGAAGCAGAGTGGAGGAAGATAAACCCACCTTGTTAGAAGGTTAACATAAATTTCGAGAACTACATGCAATGTTGTAGGTAGTAGGCAGGCAAACTAGTATTATATGGTGAAAGGGTCTTCTCGGGGAAAAAAATCCTCTGATTTGTGTTCATGTTGTGGGTGGTTAGCCTTTTGATGAACACAGACTGCTTATATCAGAAAGTTTGAGGCTTCCTGACATTTAATGAAATTACTGTGGGTTTCACTAGACAGTACATCTGTCATGAAAATTACTGTAGGCTTTATATACAGAATATCTGTTATTGCTATAGCCTATGATATTATTGATAATGACAGGTGGCAGCAGCAAGCTGATATTCAGATTTAGTTTAAAATGTACAGTTTCCTCACTTTATAGGGGATGCTTTTTAATTTTATTTATTTATTTTGTCTGGCCTGAGGTGCCAAATATGACAAGCTATCCACACACATACATTGTGTCCGCCTGGTGTCCCTATAATAAACGTCCCCCCACTTCCACCCCACTCCTCTGTCTCTGTCTCTGTCAGGCAGAGATGTGCTGGTAGAGGAGCCGGCGCTGAGTGTCTGTCGCCTCATATTGAATTACAGAGCGGCAGCAGTCGGGTTTCTCTCCCGGAGATCAGGTTTAAACGCGCCTACTTCCTCTCGCTCTCTTCTCCTCTCCTTCTCTCCCTCCCTCCTTCCTCTCCTCCTCTCCATCGCCTCCTCTCCGTCCGTCCTCAGATCCACACAGCCGACTTTCTCGGGAAGTTTTCCCCGGCAGAGCCGGTCCGCGGTCAGCCTTGAGGATCGTCGGGACTGGCGGCATGAAGCGACGTTAGTCAGGAAGGAGGAGGACAGCCAGGCGGAGGGAATAAAACAGTCTGACTTCACAGAAACCAAGGACGACTTCCAAGGTGAGCATTAGGCTTTTTTCTCACTTTACTCCATAAAATTCCTATGACATTCTTCTAGGGACTTACAGTGTGTTTGTCGGACTGAGTTTGCAGTAACCCTATTGCACTTTACGGTATTTTTTTTTATCTAAATGGTACCACTGTCATATCTATATAGTAATGTGACCTGAACTCGTAGTTTTTCTTGGATATCTTGGATATCTATGTATTTACTGTAGCTTTAGCTTTTTTATCGTGAGAAAAGGAAGGAAACGTTTCGGGGCACAGTCTGGTGTGCAGCAGGCTTTTTTAGGTCAGTGTTGTGACAGCCTGTGTGCCAAACTAAACAAACAAGGAGCACCCAGCCTGCTCACACGCGCGCGCGTGCGCAAATGTGTATTTGGTCACCCCATCATTTGGCTACTTTTACGCACGTCGAACATATAGCCCAACTTTCTCTCTCTTCTACCTGCCCTTTGAGCAGCTCGTCTGTTTGGCAACTGCACCTCTCTCTCTCTCTCTCTCTCTCTCTCTCTCTCTCTCTCTCTCTCTCTCACACACATACACACACACACTCAGGCTTGTAAACCGAGTTACAGGTCCGTGGCAGCAGTCGTTGTTCCAGCTCTGCAGCAGCAGATCCAGATTAGATTAATTTTGCAACAGAAAAATAAAACATTAAAAAAAAAAAATCTCAACATTGTCAAAGTCGTTTGAACATCTGAGGAAAAGAGACCAAACCTTCACTTTTCCAAACAGTTTCCCGTGGGAAGTGTGTCAGCGGTGGTTCAGTGAAGTTTAGAGAGAAAAATGACAAACAGGCTG
>OMKZ01014395.1:22220-34053 GCA_900302535.1 Neoniphon sammara
AAGATCCAAAGACTAAAATCCACTAGTCTGTGTTTGGACTATGAGCTGTCACTTAACACACACACACACACACACACACACACACACACACACACACACACCCTCCCTCCTTGTCCTGCTGTCAGTGTTGTGATGGATGGCTGCATTGTCTCTGTGAAGTTAAGAGCAGGGCAGGGTCATGTTAAAATGGCCGCTGCTGTATACTCCCTGGAGAGGAAGACGAGGTGGGTGGTCAGGAGCGGAGCACCATGCTTGGCTTTTATAAAGGCAGAGTGCACTCTAAAACAGAATTTCAGATGTCTTTTTTCCCAGGCTCAGGGTTAGGTTCACTTGTGGACAAAGCTAGTAACAGGAGAAGCAAGACTCTTAATTTGCTTAATGTCACAGGAGTAACATGAACATCTGCTTTAGGATGGGAAAATATGTCTTCAGATAATCAGAAATACCTGAGATGTGCTTCATTTCATTCACCTTGACATGTTGTGCTCTTTTCTAAGGCCTCACAGATTTTATAAACAAATGACATGTTAAGTGCCTCAAATATCTGAAGGTATTAAGTGTGACTTCAGCATCTTCAGTGGTTTTCATGGTGAAAAGTTCTTTATCAGCAGATCCCTCAGAAATTCAGTCATCCTCAGGAGTTATTTTTTTTACCAAAACCACTAAAACATAATACGCATTTTGTTATTCTCTCTTTCTAATGTCCTTTGGTTTAGCTGTAATACATTTGTATTTATAGTAAATGGAACAAGATTTTTCATGCATCATCCACCCCTCCCTCTCTTCCTCCCTGTTATTTTTTTTGTTTGTTTGTTTTTGTGACTAACGTGTTTTTATGCTTGATGCTTGCCACAAGGGTTGGGGTCAATTCACATTCAAATCAAGCACTCCAAAATGGAAATTAACATAATTCATTTATCCGATGATATAAGATTAATTTCAAACATCTTCAGGTTCTTTTATTGTAATTGCCAGTTCCTTTTTGATAAACAGCATTTCATCATAGTTCAGTGAAAATCCCCTAAAGGTGGAGAAAGACCTGGGTTAGAGTTGACAAATAATTCTCAAAAAATGCAGTGTTTGCTCTAAGCTGCTTCGACTACTAGAATGGATGGGGTTTGTCTCATAGGAAAGTCCAGGGAGTGCAAGGAAGTTTAGACAGTCACAGGAAAATATTTGAAAGTCAAATTTGTCCATGTGTCTGTGATTGGCAGCTCACCTGATGCTATCTGACTGAGCCCATCCCATCTGGTAGTCCAAACAGCACAAAACAAATGTACATATTTATGTAATGGTAACTGATAAAGTGAATGGTCAAAACTGAAGTCTGCTTCCTGAAGTTGGAAGTGAATTGACCCTGGCCCTGCTTGACCACTCCTACAGGTGCTAAAAAAAGACAGTCAGGAGTTTGTGGCGCGGAGTTACTGGGACATTCTGAGGCGAAGTGCCAGTCAAGCCCTCTTTTCTGACCTGGCGGAGGTACACAGACCCAACTGTCCTCTGTCCCTCCATCCCTCCATCCCTCCATCCAACCACCTTTCACTGTTCCTAGCTTTCTTCTTTTCTATCCGCCCTGTAGTTTGAAAAGCGCATTGCTGTGTCAGGTCAGCCAGAGAAAACCACAATCAGACTGGAGAGGAGCTGATTTTTGCTTGACTTGACACTTGGGCCTAGAGGCTCTGTAACAACGCATTATGTAATAACTACACATTTTGTAGTTAACTTCTCAAAGTCTAATAAATGTCCCCTCTGTTATATAATAACACCTGCATTTTGTAAGAACTTGTAGTACACCTTTTGACGCAAAATATAATAAATTTTACCACATTTTGTAATCATGTAATGTGGAAAAATGTATTACATTTTGCATTCATTTCAAAATGTGGAGAGTTATTACAAAATTCGGGTGTTATTACATTATAGAGGGAACATTTGTTACATTTTTGAGAGTTATTACAAAATGGACAGTTATTATATAATGTGTTGTTACAGGGCTTCAATATAAATGAGCATTCATGACTGTCATTTGTTAGAAAAGATTTATTTTGAGAGTTACGATTCTGATTTTTTACATTCTGGTTGGCTTGACACTGGTGATGTATATAGACTCACTTTCTCTTTCTTTCTTTCTTTTTTCTTTAATTTCTCTCTCTCATAAATTCAGATATTCACAACCCGCGCCCCCCTCCCACCTCTATCCACCCCAGTAGTTTCTAGAATACACAAACTACCGTCAGTCCATCCCCGACTCCTTTCCTCCACCCCCCTTTCCCCTGTGAAATTATTTATGATTTCAGATCCTTCCTCTTTACAAATTAATTCAGGGTGGATGAGCACTACAAGGCCTCTCCAAATTCAGCACATTGTGTCCATCCCAGGCTTTTCTTCTATATTGGGATGATGGGAGGAAATGTTGAAAAAAACCTTTTTAACCTTAACGCTCAAGATTAATTTGTATGGGATGGCCTATAAATTTCCACCCTGTCTTTCCACACTTACCTATTCCCTTGTCCCAATCATTCATCCCTGATGAACAAATATAGCAAGGTTTTTTTCTTTGATATTTGTTCATTTTGATTATTATGATTTCAAAAGCGTTTTATGTTTGTGTCTGGTGCTCTGGTACTGGTGTAACACTGTTATTTCCTAGATGTTAGATATTCCAGTGTCCATATATTAATAACCTGTTGTGTTTCTCTTTACATTGTTGTGTCACCTGCCCTGTCATTTTGGTCTCTTTAATATGCTTTTGTATGTGTATCTGTGCCTTGTTGTGACTAGTGTTGTAGCTTTGGTGTCTAGTGGCAAAATCATTCTCAGTTTACACCAACAGAAGTGTAGTGATGCTTTGAGAAGGTTGATGGCAGAACACATACAAAACCCTGATCATTTTAGCACCACACATAATCATCTTCAATCACTTAACAATAAATCACCTTTGTAATAGTTTAACTTTTCATTCAAATAGTATTTAAATGAAGAGACCTGGACAGAAAATTACAACTCATTAAGTTTTATAGTGGTAATTTCACAGTGATACGTTTGTTTTAAGGAATAGATCTACATTTTTGGCTCACTGCTGAACATGCATTACACTTTAGTCAGGGAGTGTGTGACCCCCATACAGTACATAAAATCAGAGGTCAGCAGGGAGAGCCGGGAGGGGCTGGGTGAACAAAAACAGAAAAACTGATGACTCAGAGCATAGCAGCAGCAGCAGCAGCAGCCTGCTAAACAGTCACTGAGTTTGTGTCATTTTAAAAGCTTGGCATTAGGATGTATGTTGATTGTTTCACTTATAGAGCTGCTGCTGAGTTTGACTGATCAGCTGAACCCAATCAGCTGCTGCTAAATGGTCAAGTGCTTTTAGTAGGCTAATGCTGCCTTCAGGTGCCCCTCTTAAGCTCCTGTGTCCAAGTTCTGAAGTTGTACACGTGGCTTGTCACAAAATCAAATGTTTTTGGTCAAAATTAATATAAGAATATAATAACAAAAGTCTTTTTTTTTTTTGGTGCTGGTTGCTGTCTTTTAGAAATCAGTAGACAGAGAGCAGCTTTGTTCTGTAGCGGCAGATTGAGGAGAGGAGGAGAAAATGTGAGTGATGTTTCAATAAATTTATTCCAAGCAAAAATGTGTCACATTTAAAACAGAAACACAGCAATACTAATTATTTATGAAGAATGTAAAAGAAATAATGCATCACTCGTTGACACAACTTCCATGTTCTCCACCCCCAAAATTTAACATCTTGGCAACTTTGACCTCATAGAAAATTTCCACTTTTGTCATTGCTTTTTTATTTTTTATTTTTTGTAGTTATTTATGCGCAGTTGAACTTGTAATTGTGATATACAGAACTGGAAGGCAGCATAATTGCCACTGAAAAGCCAGCTTCAAGGTAGTGGTAATGATTAATAACAGCTAACATGCTGCTAGCAGGCTAGCTGCCTAATGACAGGCTATGCGCTGTGGTGGCAGCGGAAACAACGGCGGAGGTAATGACAGTGGAGGGTAATGCTGCTGACCTTGTATTTACACCGAGGAGCCTTTCATCTGCTGCAGTGTCAGACGGACAGGACAGACGAATCAGACAACAGGGGGGAGAGAAGGGAAGAAAAGTAAAGGAAGAAAAGCAGGAACATTGAAATTATGACAGACAAGAAAAGAAACAAAAAAACTAGAGCAAAGACAGCAGGATATAGAAAGGAAAAGACAGACAAGATGAATATGATAATAGAAAGAGTAAAAGTTAAAGATTAAAAAAATGGATGAGAGATATAAAAGGGGGACTCAATATGGCAGATGGATAAATTTGGAGGAATTAGAGACGGTGAGCTGGGAGAGAAAAGCACATTGAGAGGAGAGAGAGAATTAGGTTGTATTTAGAGAAGGGGGGGGCAAGGATGTGTTTACTCAACAGATTAGTCACCATTATACCTGTGTGTTTTTGTCTGGCGAAGGAGGGACTGACTGACAGGCAGAAGAGGAGGGAGGGATCACCAGCACCTCACCATGTTTGTCAGGTGTAGGAGGGACTGACGGGCAGCGTGAAGAGAAAGGACAGAAGAGTAATTGGAGGAGGGACAGGCAAAATGTGAGAGGGACGAGAGGAAGGAAAACAGAAGGGAAGATAAAGATGAGATAAAGATGGGAGGGAGGCAGAGGGAGAAAGAAACAGGAGTGATGGGAAGGAAAGGGGGGGGCTTTCTGTTTTTCTCCCTGGAAGGTGTGACTGACTGACTGACTTGACTAAAGACCGACAATGAGTGTTTCCTTCGCAGTATTACTCAGAGATAGGGAGGGGGGGGAAGACCGTTTAGTGTTTACATCAGTAATTACTGTTTTTATCTTAGGTTTAAAGATCAAAGTGTGCTGTGTCATACACACACACACACACACACACACACACTCATACAGACACACGGCTAGATGAACAGACAGACATACACACCAGGTGTCGGCTCGTGCCTGACAGGCGTGGTAACCATTACGTCTTCATGGTTAATGATGAGCTCACAGCGGTGCTGCCGAGCTTCCAGGAACGACAGGCTTATTATGACCAGGTATTACATGTCGCAAGGGTTAGACTGATGTGGGCTTTTGAAATTGTTTACTGGATCTGCCGATAAGCCATTATTTTGTTACCTGTGCTCAAAATATTTAGTTTGAAAATTCCAAATAAATCCCCCAAAAGGATTCAGTGTTTTTTCCAAAGTTGTATTGATAGCAGGGTCGACGAGCTTCTTAAAGACCTTGTAATACTAAACCAAACTAAACACTAGAGACTAAAACTCTCCACTCAAAGTCAGACTCATGAAACATTTTTAACTCCCCAAGGCAGGGTGAGGCAGGTTTTATTACAGGTTTATTACAGACTGTTTAGTATAATTCTCCCACAACACACTGGAATGGTTTCTGTGGTCTGACATCTGATATTAAAATAATAATCATTAAAAAAAAATATTGACTTGCTGTGGTCAGAAAGGAAGCTCCATCATATTAAAGATGGACGGCATGACAGGCCAATATCTCATTTTTAATAAAGGATGAAATCTGATATATCAGTTATGACTCTCACTGCAACATTAAAGAAAACAGCTATCAGATCCCAGACAGTTTTAGAAAAAAAAGAAGAAAAAAACAGGTTACTACTTGTTGCATTAGACATTTTGAATTAATACTGTAGCTAATCGCTGGTGTAAACACTGGTAATAATCTCTTCTAATAGACAACAGGTGGTAGTTCAATAGGCCCATGGCACGTCTGCAGCTTCTGGTTTCATCGTTTGTTTCATACACATCTCTCAGTGCAATATGTCCAAACACCAATATCATTACTTGCCAGTTTACTTGATTCAACTGAAAACAAACAGCTGACTTTGTAGAATATGAATCTCTTAATCTCAAGTATCCTGCAACCAGGACTTGCAGTAATTAGAACGACAAAATGCTAGTGGATTTCTTTTTGTCTTCCAGTATTTGGAAAAATAGAGCGTTGGGGGGGGCAACATTGACAAGCAGAATAGCAGAGAAATGTAGAAAGGAGGGAGACGAGGCAGGGAGACGCCACCTGGATGCTGTCTACATGTCTGAAATGTTCATGTGTCATAAAGAAATCAGTCATGCGTCAGTCATAATAACATGAAAAAGAAACAGGCATTTTTGTCTTGTTTGTCCCTAATCAGAGGCTTAATGACAAGACCCCGAAGTAAGGGAATGAGAGACGCAGAAAACAAGACGCTGAAATGAGTCAGTCACTTAATTGATTCAGTTTGTCTGTGTTTATATGAGGCAAATCTTCTTTTGTCCCTAATCAAAGGCTTAATGACTAGACGGCAAAGTGAATCAGAAACAGACAGGAAATTGGGGGTCACTGGCGTTGAAGTGTTGGTGGTCCCAAGACATTCGTACCGGCTTTGATTGTTCGCCTCCCAGAAGAAATTTCTATCCTTTGAGCTGCCAAGCTGCTTCATTACAGCTGGACCTACTAGAGGCCGTCCTGTGTGGCATTTGGGTCGCACTTTAATCCGCAGCATCTGAAGGCACTGCAGACATTTGTGGTATGCAGTGGTATCCATGACTGAACAACCCCCTCCTATTTTCTCCATCATTATCTCTGCAGCTCCATTGCATTTATTGCTTGGCGAATTTACAGTTTATCATTGCAAACAAGTACATCAACATCTGTATAGGACCAGGGACATGAATCCATGTTTCCCCCCCCCCAATTTGAGCAAACCCTCTTCTTCTCTTTGTTTTTCTTTTTTAAACCTTTCTCATCTTGTTTGACGTTTTCCTCCTCTCCCACATCGGATTGTAGGATTTTAACCTTGAGGTAGAACCACGAATGGCATCGTGGTGTTGATGATGATGATGATGATAATGATGATGATGATGGCATAAATGCTCTTCTTTTTGAGAGGGACATGAGATTTTCACCCAATCTGATGTCTGCATACCTCAGCATGGCACTGGATGGGACAACGGGTTTGGCTGGGCGGGGCAAAGCAGGGAGAGAGAAGCAAGCCGGGCTTTTGACATGTCAATCAGCCTCTCTTCCTGCCCTGACGCTGGCTGGGTCTTTTAATGGAGCCGCTCAAAAACAGTACACCTTTTTCTTAGAAGGGCTGCACACGCACTCAAACACCTTATTGGCCTTACACCTTTATTCCCACTTAGAAGGACCTCGGAGATAAATAATCACATCAACAGATGCAAAAGGGCATATATCCTCAAAGGCACGGACAGTCATCTCGCTTTTCTCAGTGGGATTGAGAAAGTGTTAACCAACAGATTACAAAGCCACAGCAAATAGAGCAAACAACGCAAAGCCTATGAATGGGTTTCAAATGACTAGGATCACTTACTGAACACACACACACAAATACTGGGGAGAAGAGAGAGCGAGGAGATGGATAAGACTGAGGGATCTGTAAACACAGCAGTTGAGAAAGGATAAAGAGAGAGAGAGAAAGATAAAGGAACAAAACAGGAGTTGCAAAGGTCACACCCAAGATTTTCTTCCGCTGATGGAAAAAGGTGGAATCGGCTCACATTCTTCCCATTTCTGCCATTGTGGGTTCTGTTCTGCCGTTACTTGAGGTTTAATTTCTGTTCGTTGTTGTGGCATTTGCACAGAAATGCATGAGGTGTGTGTCAGTTTGTCTGTTATGTATTTGTCTGTCTGCTCCTCGATTCTCATGTCTTCCCTTCCTCTTCTCCCTTTGTCCTGCTGCTATTTATCTCTGATTCTTTCTAATACACTCCTTTTATACTTGTTCTTCTTTCTCTTACTGTTCTCACCTCTTTACCTTTTCTCTCTCTCTGTGTCTGTAGGCATGACTCTGTGTTTTTGTGTGTGTCCTTATGTCTTTGTGTGCTAATGTCTGTATACCTCCTGTGTCTGTACTTCATGCTGCTGCAGCAACACTCTTCACCAGTCTGGGCTGCACTATTTAAACTGGAAAAATCAACCAAAATCAAAAATCAAATCAAAATCAAAAGTCTCAACCAAGACAGATGATCACAAGGTCTCATGCAGGGCTGATCAACTACGTGTCATCAGTTTATTTACATGATTTCAAAATACATCAACAAGGACGATCTTTTTGCTCCTCTCACAGACTAAAAGGGACACAAAAGTTATTTATCACATTAAAATTGAAACTGAATTACAACTAACACTGAAATTAGCAGTTGTCAGCTCTAGGGTGTCTTTGAAACACTGTACAAATCCATTCATGTACAAACATCTGTCTTGGTTTAAGCTGTTAGTCAAAATGATGATTTTAGAGAGGTTTAACTTAGCGGTTATTGCTGCCTAGACTGGTTCCCTTTATGTCATGATGGCCGCTGACTGTTCGTCTAAGCTGATTGGTTGACTGTTTGATTGACAGTTTGTTGCCGCTCTCCCGGTGCACGTTCTGCACACGTGCGGCAGAAACCTGCTTCCTGCTGGCCTGGCACTGTGGCTGCCATATTGGATTGACGATGGACTCTTCCCACCCACCTGTCCTCCACCAATCACAATGCTTAGTTTGAATGTATTAGTCACTGATTCATTCTCTCTCTTATCTTCCCCCTAATGACCACCGTTTGACCAATCACAGCGAGCAGATGACAACATAATGGTTGACACCACCTTATTGGTCCACTTCTTTGGAAAGAAAGGGAAGGCCGAGCTTACCTTTGATGATTTTTACAGGTATTGTTGCCATGGTGATATTGTGACATGGCCTGTGATAAAATATAAACCACAGTGCATTTTGTCAAATTCTTGCTTTTTTATTCTCAATTTTGTGAACAATGTCTACTGAGAAAGAACTCATTGAAGAGCATTTTTTTCAAAATCTGTGCAATGATAAAAATGTTCTACATTTTGCAGACAAAAACCATGACATAATAATTCTGTACCATAGTCAAATCAGAAATATTTTCATTTCTCCCCGTTTTGTGAAAATGGGGAGAAAAGGTGACTGTTTTGTTGAAAGCATAATTTGACAGAACATACGTTTATATTGTCCAATTACAGACAGTGAGGCATCACTTCTCTACTTTTTTCTAGATTTATCATCGGGGACATGCCTTAATGAACAGAGTATCGGTCCATAAAGTACACAAACAACGCTGTCAGAAATTAGGCAGCTGCCAGATGTGACTGTAGAAACTGGGAAATGTCTAATCTACAGATGCAGAACTGCTGCAGCAGACATTTTAGTTGACAATAATTTTGACCACTAAAATTATGGGCCACAGAAATTGATGAAAATGAATGAATAAGATGTGGCTTAAAACCTCTGTCTCTTCTTCAGGTTCATGGATAACATTCAAACAGAGGTGTTGGAGATTGAGTTTCTGACCTATTCTAAGGGGATGACCACCATCAGTGAAGAAGACTTTGCCAAGATCCTCCTGCGCTTCACCAACGTAGAGAACATCAGTGCATACCTTGAGAATGTCCGCCAGTGTATACCAGATGAGAAGGTAAACACACAAACACACTCCTCACTCAGTGCTGGAGCAACACACATGGAAATATGAACAGTCAGCAAACAAATGTGAACCTACCTCTCTGCCCATATTTTCATACACTTCTTCCAGGATGGATGGATGTAATCATTCTACAAGTATCATTTTTGAGATGTTAATACCTGTAGTCTTCACTTTCTAACAAAACCACAGAGCGCAGCACTAGGTTTTTTCCTGTATTTTAAGTTATCTTATGGAATCATACAACCAGAGAGGTTAAGGTAAATGGGTAGGTTTAGGCGGTGATCACACAGGGAAGCAGTGCAGGCAGCAACAGTGGCATAATTCACATTCTTTTCCATAGCCTCAGAGCGGTGTTGGTGATCATGCCAGAGCTCTGCAGCAGAGCTGAGAGTGGAGCATAGGCTCCGCAACGCTTCAAGTTGAACTTGAACTTGGTTCAACTTGAAGTTGAAACGCAATCTTCATCAATGTCACTTCAGCGTGACCTCACACATCAGAGCTGTCAGAATCTAATAAGGCAGGACTTATAACATATTGGCAACGTCTAGAGTGGCAGCTTAAGTTAAAGTTGACAAGCCAACTGTTAACTAGTCACTAGATAGAGCAATACACTGCGCCCATAGAAACTGTCCAAGAATAGTGTTAAGTTTTGCTGCTGACGCTTTTATAATTGCAATGTGATTACCACCTCAGAGTTGAGGTCATAGTTACCTTTATAGGAGGATTCTATAATTAATGATTGGTTGTCAGTGATTCACAATTTAAGGCAGAGCAATGGTATAGACAATGCAGTGCCATACAGAACACCCAGGTTCAGCTTGTTTTGCAGGTCCTGAATAGCTCATTTGGTAAAGCATGAGATGTTTTCACGAGTTCACGTGATTAAGCCTATGTCCCACCAATAAAACTCCCAGCATTTTGCATTATTGCCAACATTGCAATGCTAGTGTCTGAGGCGACATCCCTGCTCTGGCGTAAAGGTGACCTTTAGCGAAGTGTCAACCACACTTCACAATTTGGTTGGCACACTTTCAGCTCAATCCTGTAGAGTCCTAGTAAATCCCAGCCTGTGTTTGGCGTGAATCAAGCGGTATGCACTGGTCACTGTAAATGGCTTGCCTGTAAACCTCAGTGTCCAAGTTTCCACCATCTTCAGTGTACACTGTGCAGTCCAGAAAGGCCAGTTTTTTTTTTTTGTCTTTTACATCTTCTTGAGAGAACCTGATATTGCTGTCCACTGAGTTGATTGTGATCCAGGAAGGCTTGTATCTCATGGACCTTAATCTGGACCTAAGAATCATAAACATATCTGCACCACTGGCTCAAAGCTGCTCCTTGAAAGTTTTCAAATGTTGTCCTTTGCTCCTCCTCCATGTACAGGTTCACTACAGTAGGAGACACCGGTGAATTCATGGTCTCTGTCTGTAGAAGACATCTCTTACAGGAGGTGGTGTTCAGACATAGTTCAAGCAGAGAACACAACTAGTCTAGGTTGAGTGTCATACTGCCACACAGTTCTCTGTTCCAATTGTCTTTTTACAGTCGCACTTGCCTCAGTAGTTGATAAACATGTAAACAGGGATGTGATGTCATTAGGATACCATGGTCTCATCTTCCTCTAATTTTAATGCTCACAATTTCTTACAAAGTTCTTTGAGTTTTGGATGTGATACCCCAAGTTGCTAAGAAATAGAATGGTGGCTAGGTATTTTGCAATTTGAAGTGGGTTCTAAGGTTTACAGATGATGGTACAAGACCTGATCAGTCTAAGTGCTATAGGCAACTGGACTTGCTTAAAGTTCTAGAAGATGTTTCGCCTCTCTCTTCAATTCTCAGAATTGCACTTAGAAGTACCATAACCTGGATGAATGACAGTCTTCACAGACAAGAGCTGATCACTGGATTGGTCCATTCCCAGTTGTTGTCCCGGTGTTTCATGTGTACTGTCATCATTGAGCAGCATTATCACTTTGGAGTATTGAGCAGAACTGTACAACTTCCTTTATCTGTTGGCAGGATGGTGATGTTCTGGTCCTTTCTAAGAGATGGCACAGCCCTCCTTTCTTGGACTGTAAGGCTGGAATGGGGAGCTGTAGTGCTTGATAGGGCTGCAGATGCTTTCACCCTGTGGTGTTCTGCCTCAGCTTCAGATATGTTGTTGGACCTGACAGCTGATTCTGTGGCTGTGGTAAGGTCCACTACTGTTACATGTTGGGGCGCTACAGCAAAGTTTAATCCCTTGGCAAGGACGTCCTTGTCTAGCTAGGTGAATTCCTTGTCCTACAGGTTCTTCACCCATTTATTCGTGGTGTTTTGGGGTGCCCTACTGTTGTCCCTCTGCC